>SCLH01001699.1:82869-140305 GCA_004367855.1 Oikopleura vanhoeffeni
ATAAAAATTTTATTATTTTCAAAAATTTGTATAAAATTTCGGGTGTAATAGGCTACTTAACTTTTAAAGTCAGGACATTTTTTTATATTTAAACTCAATTGAAGGTCAATTTTTTTTTCGTAAAAAGCTGTTTTTCTCCATTTTTCATGGAAAAAAAAACTTTCATATTTAAGAAATTTTGCATGTGGATAATGATTCTCCCACTAATTAGTGCATTACACCCGACAATGTCTGAAGTTATAAATATTGCCTTTAAAAAAAAATCCCACATCGGGTCAAGTTGGAAATGGAGTTGTAATGAAAAGTGGTTTTTGATATTTTTACAGATACTTAAGTATGTAAAAAATTTAAAAATATAAACGTTTTGCAAGTATGAACACTTTCATTTTAGATAAAAAATAAAATAAAAATTTTTCACATTTTTTTTTCTTTCAAAAATCACTCCGAAAAAAATGTACCAATCTGCCACATCGCTGCTACCCCCTTAAGGAGGTTCAACTTATCTTTTGGTCAATACCAAACAAAAGTACAATTTAATTTTTCTAAACTACCCAAAGTCACGTTACTTCTAAAAAATAAGGGGGGGTTGTGGTTGTTTCCAGCAATGTGCTGGGGAGAAATAAGCTCTTTTTTAAAACTCAAATATATTTCGTGAGAATTGAGTGAGCATAATTTTTCCAGTTGTTATTCTAGTTCGTAACCTTGAAACGTCAAAAATTGATTCATTTCTAGAAAATATTATCACATCAACCGTTAAATACATAAAACCTTATTGCTTCTTTTTCTCTTCATTAAATTTTAACGTCATATCAACGTTTCCGATAATTACATAATGCCGATGTTATTTGTCAGAAAAAAAATCCAACAATATAGCCTGAAAACACAATTCATTTAAATTTGCCGGGGATTTTTTCGAAATTTATTTTTATATAAAACTATAATTAATATAGGCTAAATCTACATTTTTTAGAAACGGAAGTTTAACTCACGAACGGTTCATGCGATCTTTTTTCTCTTTTTCATATATCAATTTTTCGTGTGCTAGATGGTCGGTTACAAGAACATAATAACGAATCTGAGAGCGTGGTCGAAAATAACTACTGCACCCACAAGCCCCTTAACCCTTGTGAGCACAGAGCCACAATTGTGGCTCAAGCATACCTGAAATCATTCAAAAAAGGCAAAAAAGGGATCGTAGAATCTTTTTTTCAAACACATTATAAAGAATTTTGATTCGGTTCCAAAAAAATAATTGAATTTTTTTCGAATGTTTGGTTCCAGTATCACGGGGTGTAGAATTATTTGGATTGTTCGCCTATGTTTCACTTTCTGAAAAAATATTTCGGAACTAGACATAAAATACAAACATGAGATAAGCCAGTTTTTAAGAAAGTGTTTGTGCATGCGTAACAAATAAAATAAAAATTAATTGGTATCTAGAGCATTTATTATTTTTTGGAAGTGAAATTACATTTTTAACTTCAGGTACCCATGAAAAATTTAATTATTTTAAAAGTGAATTTAAACAATCAAAAATTGTCAACAGTTGCACTTAATCATATTTACTTGAAAAAAATTGAAAGAAAATGTAATAATCTGCTTTTATAGGGAAAAATAAATATTTCTTATCAAAAATCATGATTTCCATCAAAATTTTTGACTTATTTACAAATCACTTTGATTTATGAGATCTAAATCAAAGCGGACAAAACAATAACGTAGGCAAGATACTTGTGCATCGTTTCCGACAGAAATGTAACTTGTGAAGACAACTGTGACCGTGTATCGCGTGATATGTATACCTTGCTTTTCTCACTACATTTTCTAGAAACTAAAAATAGAAAATTCTAAATTTAAAATGTCGAATGCAAACATATCACCTTTCAACTCCTTATGCAGATAAAATTAAAATTCTAACGGCCTTGAGCTTTCTGTAAACAACAGTCAAAGTAAAGCCACAATTGTGGCTCTGGTGCCTTGGCAGAACTTTTTTTTATATGCTCACAAGGGTTAAGGAAAAACTTTAGCCAAAATTTTAGTAATTTTGGGAAAATTTCTCTTCTTTTTTTTGAAACTTATTTAAAATCAGAAGATTCGTTCGTTGATTAATTTATAAAAAAGGAATTTCAAACGAAAATGTCAATGTCAGGTTTACGTTCATCACGAGACCTTACAACACCCTTAAATCACAAAAATGTTTTTTTGAAAACTGGTTATTTTCCATTTGATCCGAATTTACCAGTTATTATTTAGTGATGACTTTTATTTATTACATCATCATCAGGATTTGGATTATGGACTTATACTTGCGAGCACGATCACGCCATGATATTTCGTCAGAAAGACTCAAGGTCAATAAAGTAGACTACAGAGTTTGAGAATAATTGATTTTCGAGACTTATTCTGGAGAAACATTTCACTTTGTAGACTCACGGTTTGGTATTGTGAATATTTCTTTAAGGGCCTCGGTAATTTTGACAAATACCGAATGGGTTCTTGATGAAAAATTTTTCACTGGATTGTATATTTTACTCGATCCGCCAAAGTTATGTTTCATAATCTAGGCAACTTTTGTGACTAGTAAATATTTGCATTATGGCTTTTTAAGAAAATTTTGAGTTCGAATTGAACTTTTCGAATTCGACAAATTATGAGAAATTTTCGATAAAAGTTCCGAAGATTAAGAAAAAATACCTTATTTCTCGTTCAAAAATTTATTTTCAATATTTGTTTCAAATCAACGAAAAAAACTTTACAAATATGTACTTTAACTTTTCGACTGGGTGATCTCATATCTTTTATATGCTCTTTGAAAAACCATATGACATGGTTAAGGGGGTATATCTGGCAGATTTGACATATTCACGGTGATATATTCTGAAATCAATTTGGAGCATTTTAAATGCCTAGAAGGCCTTTATTTAATCAGCAAGATATATCCCCTTAAGGGGGTATGCGACTCTGATTTAATAAAGGCCTTAGAGGCATTAAGATGTGGGGGACGATAATTGAGATCTCTCAGAAAACTTTTTTGATTGCCCCATTTTGTAGAGAATTTTCACTGAGTTTTAAAGCCAAGGATTTTTTCTGAATTTTGATTTTTTTCAAAAAAAAATAAGTTTGAGATTTTTGAGAAATTTGAAGTGAAAGGTACCAATTTCGATCTAGAATTTATTTCTCACCTTTCAAAATTGCGAATGTAGACACTCAACTCGAAATACTGCCAAAAAACGTTAAATTTCAATTTTAATTTTTTTTAATTTCAAAAAAGTTCAGAATTTCAACAAAAACTAGAAATTCACAAGTCGTTCCTGAGACGTTGGAGAGGAAAATTGGGAAAAAAAGCTACCGTTCAGACCTTAATTCAGCCTTTGCGGTGAATTTGAAGCACAAACTTAAAAAATCTACATATTTTCAACGAGGAGTAGGCTTTTGCGTGAGGCTCCCAAATACGCTGTTTTGACCACTAGGGGCAAAATTTTCGAAATTTTCTACCGCTCGGAGATGCGCATTCATATTTGGAAGTTGAATCGCAAATAACAAAAAAAAGTGATGAGGACTGATTGAGGAGTAGGCTTTTTAGTGCTTTTAGGGACGCCTATTAAAACACATTTTATGAGCGTAGGTTGAGGTATCAGATGCCCTTAATAGTACTGGCACCTTTCTTAGGAGTTGTACTACGTATTAAAAAAAATTAATTGTTTCTGAAGTCAGGTTTCTCAGAAACTTCCCTTGAAAATGTGTAAAAAAGAGCCCAATTATCGTGCCCCACATCCTTAAGTGATTATTGGTCCAAAATAATAAGAAATATTCTGACAATTTTTCTCATTTATGGTTCAAAAATTTTCAAATTAAATTTTTTGGAATCCTTAGCTTTAAATATGAAGAATGGCTTCTTTCAATATATTTAAATATACTTTCGGTTTGTTTCTTCGCTCTTGTTTATACTCTGGATCATACTTTTTTAATGAAAAAACGGTTTGCGCGAAATTTAGTTAGGCCCTCTTTAAGGGGGTGGCATCGATCCGACAGATTGGTACATTTTTTCAGAGCGATGTTTTTTCATGGTAACAATAATGAAAATGTCTTTTTTCGCGCTCATTTTCCTTACTTTTCAGATAAAAATTTCCAAATGTATCAAATTATTACAACATTTTGGGCTTTCGGCTTGAGCTTGAGTTTGATAAGAGATAATTCGGATGTGTAGTTATCACAATATAAATTCTCAAAGTCGGACCGAAAAATAGGCTTAGGAGTCTCCACCGATTTATTCGATTCGGGGTTAATCCAAGGGTTAATCTTATATTTTATCTTAGATTTAAATTATTTAAATATCGCTGATCGTTAATTTTTCTGACGTACCGCATAACAATGAAAATATGTTCTAATAAGCGCCGATAATTAAAATTGAAATAGCAGGATTGACAGCTGGGTTGTTAATTAACTAATAGTTAAACTTATTAAAAGCGTAAGTCGGTGGGATACTGCTTTTCAGTCCTAATAATTAAATCGAATAACTACTAAAAATTACATCGAATAACTAGTATATAAATATTATTATAATCAATTTTTTTACGATTTATTTCACAAATACTTTAAATAAGTTCTGAATTCATTTTATTAATCAATAAATCAATCAACTTAAGTTTCATTTATTTCCTGGAGTGTTAGTCTAGTAAAGTCTAGTTCAGTTGGCGATGAACCAAAGATAGGCTCGAGTCTTTCCATTGTTGCGTCCCAACCTCGAGCGCCACCGGGTCACACTGGCCACGCTTGTACTCACACGATCACAAAAAGGTCTATTTAGGATATATGAAAGAAAAACATGTGAAAATTNGTACAGTTTTGTGGCACTCTTTTGCGTGGTGTCATGAAGTAAGAACCGAACTCAAGTCTCAAATTTTGTACTAAAACGCCTTGAGGTCTTTACCTCAAGTTCAAAATATTATCTCAGGTTTTTACTTGGAGATCTACACTGAAAATATCAGGTTTTTACCTTGGATATTCGTTTTAAACAAATTCTCGTCTACCAGACAAAAGTTTTGTTTTATTCTGATTGTCTATCAGACAAAATTTTTTTTTCTTTTCAAAAGAAACAACTAAGTCTGCAAATTTACCAAAGTAAATTCACCAATTCTAAAACATAGCCATGAACGGTTACACACCATCATCATGGGCCCAACCAATGAGTCACAATGGCGGTATCCAGTCCGCCGGTTACAACAAAAAGGGCATGTATATGCTCGAGTCAAACAGACTCGCGTTGGGTAACTACAACGATATGATGGGATGGTTGCTCAAATGTGAAAAAGACGTTTTTAACGAACTTTTAAAAAATAAAATTGAGTACAACCACAAATGGGGGAAAATGCCCTTTAAATGGTGTCCCGCTAATTTCGGACGCTATAACGGGATGCCCCACGACGACCCCACGCTGGGTCAACCTGAATCACTGAAACAGTTTTCAGAATTCGCGGCCGAAGGCCGATACGAAGCGACAGTCATTCACGATTTGAAATCAGTGAAAATAATGTATGAACCAAAAGGCGTCGGACTCGCTCGAGAACTTTTAGCCAATCAAAAAATGTTCGGAGAATCAGATAAAATAGACAAAAAATTTGTCTGGATCGTAGGGTCGACCACCAGGCCCACTGAAAGTATCGAAAAAACCAAAGATCGGTTTATAGAATATTTTTTGGGGGAAAAATCGAGCGTTGACTATGAAGCCTTTTTCGAGAAAGTCGAAGAACGAAGGGAGACCTTGACACACGTCTCAAAGATTCTGTCTACAGCGTTTAGTGAGCAAGTAAAAAGACAGTTCAATAGGGGTTCCATCAATAATTGGACAGCGGTTAAGAGCATGTATTTAGACATGAAAGACTGTATGGAAAAACAGCCTAGTCTATTAAAATTATTCAGTTTGTTCAAAAGTGTACCAACATTGGTACGACTCGGAATGCGCAAACAGAGTTTGGCTACGAACTTGCGCGAGGCATTAGCTCCGTTTTTCAAAAATTACTCGAGAATAAAACTCGACGAAAATGAGGGGGAAAACATTTTATTCTCAGGAATGGACAAAATGTCACCGCTCATGAACATTTTGATCATAAACATTATTAGCTCCTCGGAAACTCACGAGTGGTACGAAAAAATAATGTATGACATTGCGAAAAGAAAGGACAAGCTGGTAGATGAAATAACTATCGAGGATTTTTTATCCGAGAAAAAATATTTCTACCGCATAATGAACGAGAAAGATAAATCGACGATAGATTTCCAGATGGAAACGTGGGACATGTGCTTCAACCTTGACAAGGAAAACCCGGGACAGAGATATGGAAAAGACCTAGCTCTGATCCAAGCCCACCAATCCAAAGAAACCGAAAAAACGTACACCATGAACGAAATTGAACCAGCAGAGGGAAAAGATGAGGTGTACTTTCAGTTTGAAGATGAAACCGATGAAACAGAACATTTCTTCAGATTCAACAACGTTCCGGAGAAATTCAGAAAGAACTTCAACGGGAAAATGGCAGGGCCGTTTGTTAAGAAAGGCGGTAAATTTGTCAAAAATTTTAATAAAATTCAAAGCCAAAGAAAATGGCCAAAGAAACCGTACGAAAGAAATAACAAAGATCGGCCACAAAAGGCAAGTAACCAAATAAAAAAGCCTTACTCCAACAAGAACTGGGCGAAGAAACGAGATGGCTTCTGGAAAAAAGCAGACGATTTCCAGAAACAAAGCAAATCTAGATCGTATTTCTCTGCTGAACAAATGAACCAGGTCGTAACCGAATTCATAAATGTATTAAACGAAAATGACCGAGAAGAAGGTGATAGTGATGAAGGTGAAGACACTCAAGCCGCAACAGAAGAAAACACCGATGGAATCAATTTTATAGAAGGTAAATTGAAAAACATTTGGTGTAAAATGAAAAATTATAAAACAAAATTCAGAATAATGCAGAAAACGATCGATAAAGTCAACAAAGAAGAACTATACTGTAATAATCTGAATTTCCACTTTGTGAACGCATACGAAATAAATAACTACCTACAAAACCTCACGCCTAACATTTTTCGCACAGGCATTCAAGTACAAATAAAAGACTCAAAAATGAACATTCCCCATGAACTTACAGTCATTTTAGACACAGGGGCGACAAGTTCGTTGATCCACGAAAAAATGTTGAATATAATGCAGGAGGTTCGAAAGACACCCCAGCTGGTTAGACCAGCAAGGTCGGCAGCGGGTGGAGTAATTCAGTTGTGCCAGTATAAGGCGAGTTTCGTGCTTAAACTAAAACAATACACCCTGACAGTTAACAACTGTGTAGTCACAAAAGTAGGACCAGTGGACACGATGCTTTTTGGGGCATCTGACCTAGTAGATAATTGCTGGAATTGCGATTGCGAAGTAAAACCGCCGTTATTACAATTTGGGAAAAATAAAATTAACCCAATAGATTCCATCACAGCAAACGAAAAAATGAGCCAGCTGGTAGAAAGTTTTCAGACTATCGAAGGAGACGGCAACGACTCAGATGACGGGTCCCTACATGTACACTATAGCGACGAAGAAGACAAGATTGAGATAAAAACTAAAGACGAATTATGGAGAAATCCTGACTCAATCCCAACCTTTTGGCACGAAATCGAAACCCTGAAAAAGAAATTTCAAGAAGAAAATACAGTGGGTGATGTCAAAATTGACCCACTTTCCGAAGTAACCAATATGAGGCGCCCCGAGGATGTCGACATTATCAACGAATTAAAAACTGTTATATTAAAACACGAAAATATGTTCAACGGCATTGTGGGTTCGGTAACAGACCCTAGGTACTTAGTACACGGGAAAATTGAAGGAAAGATGAGCAACCGGAAAGTCCCAAACTACATGTCTAAAATGCCTAAAGACATTTATGACGCAATGATAACCAAAATGAATGGGGAAATAGCTAACGGTATATTGATACCTCTACCAAATGATATGGAGGCAGCTAATATCCTAAACTGCTTCGCGGTGGGAAAAAAGAACGAAGTCGGAGAGATTGTATTGAACACACAGACTGCCCGTATAGTGCTAGATTGCTCAAAAGATTTAAATGAAAACACATTCTTTAAAGCCACCCAAAGCGATGGCATTAAAGAAACAGTGGATATTGCCGCAAGATATAGCAAAAAAGGGTATATCGGGAAAATGGATATATCCCAAATGTTCTATTGCTTCCACATGCACAGAAGTTTGTGGAAATATTTTGTCGTCGAGCACCCCCTGATGGGAAAATTTTGTTACAGACGCCTCCCTATGGGATGGGCTATCTCACCACAAGTCGTCAGGGACTTTATGATGAAGATACTGTACAAATTTAAAAATAACACAAGAAGGTATTTGGATGACATCTTGCTCTTTAGCGACACAAAAGAAGAATTCGTAGACTTGGTGGACAAAGTGTTAACTACTCTAGAAATCACCGGTTTTAAACTTAAAGGCTCTAAAATGAGCCTGCTAGGAACAAGTATTGATTTGCTCGGAAAGAAAATCGAAGATGGTAATATTTTGGCTTCACCACATGCAGTTAAGGATTTAAGATCCCTGAACCCTGAGACAATCAAAACTAAAAGAATGCTGAAAAGTTTCCTCGGAATTGCTGCATATATTGCTGACCACATCCCTCACCAAGCTATACTACTGTCGAAACTAAGAAAAGAAAGTATTGGAACGAACAGCCAGCCAGTTATCTGGACAGAAGAACTAAAAAAGTCATTGGAAATGGTACACTTGCGTCTGGACAAACTTATGAAATTAAGCCCTGTCGACCCAGACAAACCAATTTACGGGGTTTTCGATAGCAGCTACTTGTGCAACGCCGGGTTTTTCTACCAATTAGAAGAATCTGGAAAAAAGAAATGGATCAAAATTTTTTCAAGACGCCGGTCAGATGTTGACAATAAATTCAAACCTTCTAGCTGTTTCATAGAATTAACAGGGATCTTGGCAGGAATGTTAAGCGCCAGTGTCGAGCTGGAGCGCGCAAAATTACCCGTAATAATAAGCACAGATAGTAAATCTGTAGCGGACCTATATAAAAAACTGCGCGATATAGGTACACCATCCCAAGACAGGAAAATAAATGAAGCTTTTGCGAAATTATCCAGCTTCAACTACGAAATAAACTACGTAAGCGCCAAACACGTGTCAATTGCCCTTGCGGATGTTATTTCACGCACAAAAGAAGCATCAGAGATATGCAAAGGCTGCCAAATTTGTGACGCGGTGGGATCGGACGATAGTTCGTTTTTTAATAAATTAGGTATAATATCTAAAGACCTAGGAAATGTAAAATTTGAGGAATCACGGATACCCACTGTGACCCTCGAAAAATTTTACAACCTACACCTAGAACGACAAAACCGAGGCCTGACGGACCAAGAGGTATACCCATACAATGACCAAGGTTGGTCAGACACCCTAGTTCGAAACGAAGATTTGTCAAAATTTACAGCAGAAACATCGTTCCATCAAATTTCGAGGATTGGAAGAAAAGAAGTAGACATGAATATGACGATCTCGGACATCATAAATAATAAAGAATTGTTAGATGAGTGGCAAAACACTGATAAAAATTTCAGGAAAACGAAAGAATGTTTAAGATTGGGAAAGGACCCGCCGAATAAAATGGAACCGGTTAGAACGCTGATGATATCTAAACAATGTTTTTTGGACGAAAACGGAATACTGGTAAGAACCATCAAAAAAGAAGTTCACAAGCAATTCACGAAAATATTATTACCAGAGGCGTTTAACACTCAATTGGTTGTAGCATGCCACAATACATACAAATGCGGATCAAAAGCACGCATCGAAAACGAAGTCACAAGATTGTTTGAGTGCCCCAAAATTAAGGAGCAAATAGATATATTTACAAGTAAATGCAGAGGCTGTGTACAGCTGCGAAGGTCACCGAAAGTTTTCAGAGATATGCGAAACTTTGATGAGGAAAACATCACAAGAATTGGCCAAAGAATACTAGCCGATGAGATGCATAGAACCGTACCCAATCCAATGGTAGAAGGGAAAATGACAAGAAGCAAGATCCCCGACAGTACATCAGTTAAAATATTTTTCGCTTCAGAATTTTTAACCAGAATGAACTACGCGTGCGTTATCACTGGGAACTTGACGTCGGACAAACTCAAGAAAATTTTATTTGATGTAAGAAATACGCTCGCGATAACCGAAAACGACGAATGCGTCACCGCAATAAGGATGGACGGCGCATCAACTCATATGAGTCTAGTAGAAGATAAGGATTTGAAGGATGCAGGAATTAAAATAATTTTGAGACAAAAAATAACCCCGACAAAAAACGACTTGGCACCCTTGGATAGTAGAATGCGCGTCTTTAGCGATTTTTTAAATCTAGAATTAGGGCGCCAGGGCATTGATAAGGTTACAGCGGTGGCAAACGCAATTAGGAAAAGCAACCAAACTATATCTGCCGAAGGTTATAGACCATGTGAACTATTCACAGGTCGCCTCATGGATACAGGTGAATGCTTTAAGGTCCCTCTTGACCTCTTAATTAGTAAGGTGCTTGATATTAGAAATACCTCAAGACAATGCACAGACAGGGATCGAGCGCGCCGCATCCGATCCAGACCTATAAAATTCGTGAAACACGAATTGGGTATGTCATATAATAATCGATCAAAAATGCCAATCAAAAAAGGCGATTACGTTTTAATAGACGACTATAACAGGAAAAATAACACTAGGCCGTTTTTCGAAATTTTCCCATCAATAGGCTATGAAAACGGGATTTGCTGGCAAGATAATCTAATTTCAACAAAAAGAGTTGGATCTAACTCAAACCTGATCCATATATGGGACATGAGTTTTATCCGCGAGATCTGTGACGGAGAAAATAAAAGCTTGCTTGAAAAATTAAACATCCTTGATAAAAATGAATTTTTGGAAAGTAAATACATGTTAAGGGAGAACACAGACGAATTTTTGCTAAAATTTTATTTATCTGATATTGAGTTATTGAGACTTGATAAAGCTCAACCAAAGTGACAGTCAAAATTATCCAGAGATATGGGAGGAAAATCTCCTGGTCTATATTGAACCTCAGTATATTTGAGGCCTCCATTCCGATATGAAATAATTGCATTTTTACGTTTTTGATAAGCAACTAAAGCATCAATCTCTTCTTTCCATCGCCTAGGAACTAAAACCATCCGATTAGAGTCAGAAGGATACCGGGTAGTGTCAAACTCATATACATAATCCATAAAAACTCCCCAGTCTGACTCAGCGGGTACAATTTCCTCCCCAGTGGAACCAATGGTGAAAATAAGGGCGCGCCCAAGTTTATTAAAATCGTCAAGGTTAACCTTGTCCATTTTTGTTTTTTCAAATGCATGACGTAAAGCACGCTGATAAACATGTCGATTCGCTCGAGGAATAGCCAGACAACCAGATTCAGTAAATACTGAGTGAACTACAAATTTGTCCCCCATCAATTTCGTCCCCATTTCCACGTCAGTTATAAGGTAAAGTATCTCTTCGTCGTACAAAACAGAGTTAAAACGCTGACATTTTGTTTTAGAGAACGAAGCTGAACAAAGGGATCCGTCAGAATCTTCCAAACAAATCATAAAAATAAAAGATAGAATTTGCATACTGACCCAAACAAAATTTTCGCGAACCTTTTAAGCTTAAGATCGAACCATTTATTCTAACGAAAATCTAATTTAGATTTGTTCTATCGAATGAATAGCTCGTACATGGCGCAGATGGAGAAAGAAAACGATTTCGACATTTTCGAGGCAAATCAGGATTTGTTCCAAAAACTTTTCGACGATAGCAACCTTTTTCTAATTTTAGGCCCAAGTTATAACTTAAAACTTCAGACAACTGAAGCAGACGGGTGGTTAATACCACGAAATGAAAGACAATTGTTTTTCAAAGTTTTGAAAACCAACGATGAATTATTAAAATTCAAAAAAGTAGTTATAAGTGACTTCCTATTACTAGATAAAGGCCATCTTATCGATGAAAATGGGGTCCAAATTGCGTTTGACGAGTGGTCAACCCAGATGAATTGGTTCACAAATGAAAGATCGATGGACAGACAATTTTGTCTGGTCCCAGAAGACTGGCATTCCGAAATCGAGAAAATAAAATCTGAAGATGATGAAGCGCTACAGCTAGAGGAAGAACTCAAGGGGTATAAAATCAGAATGAAAGAAATCAAAGAAAAATTAGCACGAAAAAAGACTGAGAACGAAAGCGCAAAACAGATACAGAAATGGACTCATCTGGAGGACAAAAAGAACGCTGAGAAAGACGCACAAAATGCTTTGGTGGCCTCGCAAGACGAAGCCACTGCTGAAAATGAAAGTTTAACTGAAGAAATTGAAATCGACCAAGCCGTCATGATCGACAATGAAGGTGAAGTGACTGAAGTCATAACCCAGGATGCAATTACCGAAGATGGACAAAAACTCCAGATCACCTACAATTTAAAATAAAATTGTATCTATTATGACTCAGCGAGTCGATATTTTCGACTCGACAAATAAAATTTTAAAACTGACAAAAACTCTCATTATTACTTTTAAGAAAGAAATTAAAGTTGCTAAATTGTGCGAAAAGTAGTCTAAAACCTACAAACGAAATTTTGATTTGAAAAAATGATTTAGATATTTCCCACGATAGACAACTTTAAAATAAAATTTTTTTCTTTTTGATCACCAGAAAATTTTATTTTGTTTAAAAACAGGTTCTAATGCTAGAACTATTTTTTTTAGAGAACAAATAATGCGTCATGAAAATAACCCACTCTTTTGTGAGTAGGTTCATCGTAAAACGAGGAGAATTGCGAATACATTTTAAAAAATTGAAAACGACCTACGCACAAATACCAAGCTGTAGGTAGCGGAAAAGAGTCACGTGGTTCAAACGAGTTCAAATTTTAATAAACAAGTCAGCACAATTTTGGCTGCATTTTGTTAGAAATTTAACAACCACCACACAGAGAAAGATTTTACGAAAGTTTGCTAAGATGGAGATCCGGAAACGAAAAGAACTTTGTAAGGAAGGGTTCACGTATTTACTAGAGAAATTTTACGATGAAAAATGGAAATTTACCATTTATATTTTTTGTGCCAAAACCGTACTTATACGAATAAAATATTTTTGGGTCATATCGCGCAAATATAAAGTTAACTAGTGTGACCGACACGTTTCATGAAACAATAATATCCAAAATTTTTTCCACCATGTTCAAAAGTCCAACGGTCATGGCAAAATTATCAAAATATCCACAAAATAGATTTTTTTTTCAAAATGGCATTTTTTTTTTCCCATATAAAAATGAAAAGTAGACACTAATTAGGACTGACGCGTTTTTATGAACAAGTAATATTCAGGAAAATTCGTCTACCATGTTCAAAAGTCCAACGGTCATGGCAAAATTTTTAAAATCTGCCACCTAGACAGAACTTTTGCAAAATTTGCAAAATTATTTTACATAAAAATAAGACGTAAAACCTATAAAGCGATACCCGAACGACCCAGAAGGGCTGGTGACCACAGAATTAGGAAGAGCGAAAGCAGGAGACACAATTCAAATCCCTCAAGGAAATTTATTCGTTATTATGACGTACATTGGTAATAAAGAATTACCAGATGGAAAAGTACTGAATGAAATTATAGAAGGGGACACATTCGTTGAGGCAAATACTGAGACGGTAAATATTTACACATATTTAATATATTTTAATTATAACGAGATTTTTTGATCGTGAATAAAAATTGTTCCTTTTTTCAAATTAATTATTACTAACAATTGCGCTAAATAATTAAATAATGTTTGAAAGTCCGATGGTCATGGGAGGATTTCAATCCCATTACCAAAATATATTTTGAGATTAATATTATTTATTCAAATAAACAAACCAAAAAATCGACAATTAAGAAATTTTTTTTTACTATAATTTCTGGGGTTTAAAATGACCCAGATTCATTAAGGTTCATCCAGCAGAATAAAACTTAAGTTACTTTTCAGCTTATTTGCCTCGTTTGTAATCAATTTGCCCAAGGACACCGTTGCGGGGAGTACCCATGCCCCAAAAGCTGGTCAATTCGAGCAAACGGAGTTTATACTCACGAAAAAATGCCAAAAGCTGTTATAAGAATGATGCATGGTAAATATAAGAACGAAATGCTGATTATCAGGTTGATTGACCATAGTCGGTTTTGGAAGGCGGCTTTTGCGATAAGGGACAATCAGTACCCACAAGACTACAAGTTACGGTTTTAAAAAATTCACATATAACGTTGTCAAATTTTTATGTCAATATATAGAACAAAATTTATAAAATATAACGATTATAAAGATACCACCAAACGGAAATTTAGACCGATTGGTATGATTATGCTAAATTTGTTCTATATCTGATCTAAAAAAGTGAAAACATTATAATAAATCGCAAAATTCAGTCTTTTAAAATAAAATTAAAGATTATCAAAACCGTAAAAAAGAAAGCAGAGTTTTACCAATTCTGTATGCACCCACCTCCAAAAAAGATAATTTTTCGAGTTCAAATCGATGGTAGACGGTCAGAGGAGACATATGATTTAGTGGGAATTATGAAATACCTTATCGCAGGGTGGGAAACGAGCATTATCATCGAAAACGAGTGTTTAATGCCTGATACAGACCCGCTGAAACATAGCGAATGCGCCTGCGAACGATTTACAAAATAAAAATCTTTTTTTGTATGTATTAAATGGGCAAAATCATGAATTAAACAATGACTCCTTTTGGAAAACACAAACGTTTTTGCGAGTTAATTTTAAATTTCAAAATTAGTCCCACTTAATATATTTTCGCTCACCCAACCTATACAACAAAACACGCTGTACATGTTGCCGCAAAACCCACGGAAACCCTCATTTTTTCGCGCTCATTTTTGTGCTATGAAATTTATTTTGCAAAATTTGTTACCACAAAGGATATGTTATTTATGAATAACTTTCAAATTTCAGAAAATTGAAATAATGAAAAACCGATATCAAAATAGACTTCGTAAGAAAATGCTGAAAGTTGCAAAGTGGCCCAGTATTGAAGAACAATCGGTGAGAACTTAAATTTTTTTAAAAATAAATTTTTGCGTTTTTCGTCAAAATTATCTATCACTTCAAAATTAAGAATAAAATAAAAAACAATATTTATAACCGTTTATATTTTAGCCATATTCTTCCAACGAAGAAAAACAACGAGAAGAAGTCGCAGGTTTACCAAAACCAGATAGCCCGATAGAAATAACGAGCGAATCTGAACATCGACCAAAAAGTGAACCACAAGATGACGTCAGAACGTGTTTCGGATCACCGAAACGTCCTACAGTGGAAACTTCACACCTGAACTGGGTAATAATTTGAAATTTTTTTTACATAAAAATTAATAATGATATATTTTAAAAAGTGAAAATTATTGGATTTATGAATATCTTTCTAATAAAAACGAATATGACTTCGAATATTCATAATAAATTGAAAAAGTTGTAGCAAAGCAAATATTATTGAATAATAAAATTTTTCTAAAAATAACGATTCAGTTAAAATTATATTATTTTTACAAAATTTCATTTCTTTATCTAAGTTACATTTACTGATAAAAATAACCTATAAATTCAGGAAGACACTCAAGTTGCACTGGGAAAAGTCGAACCCAAGATGAATCAAGAATGTGAAAGAAAAGCACTGAAGGAAATCTGCAATAACCTAGAGGTAATTTATAAGTTACCTATTACAATTTCCAAAAATAAAACTTAGAATGGAAGAACAAAAAGTAAACATTTTTGATTACAAACAATAAATTTTATCTTTAAGAAAACAGGGGGGCCAAGATTCAATTTGATAGCCATGAATGAACATAATGAAGGGACACTAGAGCTCGAGGACGACGAATACCCAAGCGACGAGACTGACTCTCTCGAGGATTCTATCGTAACAACTTCAGGAAACGAAGAAAGTTACGGTTTGGCATATGACACACCTGTCGACCAAATGTTGAAACTACGTGAGCTAAGCACAGCAGATTCTGAAACTTTCGAGGACCGAGATGTTTTTTGCGAAATCTGTTTTGACCTAGGGCACCGATCGTGCTCTTACCCCTGTAGAAATAAACAGGATTCCTCCAAAATTTCCCCGTGGTTATTTGTAAAATTACCAAATGACCACATCTGGCACAAATTGTGCATAAAGGCCATAAGTGAATCTGAGGACAGAGAGGAATACTACACGGTCCTTATGACAAAACAGACCATGGCTCTATTCCCAGAAAGTGATTTTGTGAAATGCAATCACAAAGATATCCTCACTCTCGGGTATATCATCTACCATAACGGAAAACAAATTTCTGACCGTTATTGGATTAATAAGATGAATTCATCCCATAATGTTTTAATTGAAACCGAAATCGCTACCGAGCTGAAATACATTAAAGAGTTTCGTGAGAGAATCGAAATGAATAATTTAGATTAAAATTTCTTAGGACTTAGAAGATCAATTAGGACCTCTCCACTTTTTTTGCCCATCACTAATCTGCCAAAATGAATCTACCTCCTCTAAAAACACACCGTTCACAAAATGCTAGTATTAGAACTGATAATTTAATAAAAATATAATGTATTTGAAAATAAAATCTGTTAGTAAAATAACTCAGTAATATGACTTAAAATTTGTTTTTTTTCTCTCATCAAATTGACTCAAAGCTCACGTGAGTGTATTCTAGAAATTGACACGTGACCACGATAGACAGGTCTGGCAAGCAGTGCAGAAAGAAGGTCAAGTCCACCCAACATCACGAGTTGAGCAGTCGAAAACGACGCTATAAATAAAAAGGTAATAGGTCACGATTTTAAAATAATAAAGTCGAATAATTACCTAACGGAATGTCCACCTCTCGATACATATTGCCCAACCTACGATAGGCTTTTCGATTCATGAACTGAATCAAGGGGAATAGGCCACCGCCCCTTAGGGCTTGCGATATAAGCGATGCATCTCCATTGTACAAAATATGCAAAATCGGATCACAGCCTAAAGCCAAAACAACGGCAAAATCATGATTTGTTACAAAACCACCAATGTTTCTAGTAACTTCACTTTTGCCATATAAGTCCACCATTAACAGCATAGAAGTAATTTGCTCAACTTCCAAATTACCGATTTTCACAACCACGATATGAGCTTAATTTAAAAATTTATTTCAGAAATGCTGATTGCTCATTGGGTCTCCTCGATATTGCGAAAAGTCACAAAAGAAAAGAAAGAAATTGCTTGTCAGACAATTGGGGAGGATGTCCGGTCACTCCAGATCGTACTTGGAAACAACTACACCTCCGAAACACGAAAGCCCACGATTTGGGAAAAAGAAAGAAAGGTACGGTGCCACTCGAAGCTTTTAGAAAAAATTAAAAAACCCTTTTCTGACCTTGATCATGAACTAAAACAAAACTGCAAACTTCTAAAGTTCACATCAGACCGTTTTGAAAACGGTACTTTATTAATCCCAGGGACGAACATATTAAATTACATAAGTAACGAATGGAGTAATGGGGGGATCGCAATTTTTTGTGAATCAAAAATTCAGAACGTCGGAAAATACGACCATGACAAAATCTACTTTTTACTAACCTACTATAAACTCTGTGTCACACAACAAGTTTACAGTCGGCCCATAACGGAATATAGAGAGTATAAACCAATTTTTGAAACCCTCGTCTCATTAGCATCAAAAGATAGGAACCTTTTTGCAATAAATATAGATAACGATACCTTTCGCGAAGTACACGGGGATCTAAGCAAATATATAATGTGTAACTTTGAAAAATTAATTAGGGATTTTACTACCAAAAACGTAGAAAACCTGAAAAATCTAGGATTTGCTATAAATACACCTTTCGATATAAAAAGAAGCTATTACAGCGGTGAGGACATTATTAGCAGAACTTACACATCCACCTCACCTAAATCAGAAATATTTGAGCTTAGCAATGGTAAACTAGGTAGCAACTTGTTCTCAAGATACGCAAATGAAACCGAATTACCCGAGGATTGGTAAAAATATTTCAAAATTTTTAAAATAAAAAATCAACTATATTTTACTCACATTTATAATCCTTAAATTCTTTCAGACGTAATGTGTGAGCCTGCGATACCAAGTCAAAAGCGGATGAAGCATCTACAGATTCAACAAGCTCTTCAAGAAGGCGATAAGAATTATGCGAATGGGAATTCCCTACATTTCCAACAAGAAAAAAGCAGCGATCTCTACCAGACGCCATAGGTAAGGCCAAACCTTTGTAGTTAGTATTATCAGCCCCCAAAACTCTCGAATGAACTTTATTCGCTAAAAGTTGAATCAAGTGCATCTTGACCCCAACTTGTGGTGATAAACCATGACAATCTACCACAGAATGTCTTAAAAATATTGTTAAATCATAAAATTTTTTTTTTTTTGTAAAATAAAAACCTTAGTCGACAAGTTCTACAGAAAGGAGAAGGCATATCATGCAACTGGTGACGACAGGTCATACCACCCAAGGTGGGTAATAAATTACATGAGTCCATCCATTGCAAATTAGAAGGGGGTATATCATTAAAAGTAGCAGCGTCAAAAATAAGGTGAATAATATTCGACATATTTGGAGAATAAATCACAGACTCGGGGTCTAATAAAACAGGCCCAAAAGCGTCATAAGGATGATGAAGTGCTTTAATAAAAAGTGCACCATCAATAAGTCCATTATTACATTCAACCTGAAAAATTTTAATAAAAAATGACAAAATAAGGAAATTAATCAAACAAAAATTACCTTAATAAATAAACCTTCCAGTTCAGTCTTGAATCGACACTCACCAGAAAACGTGTCCAAACCAGCCACGTCATCTACTAGAAAGGAATCAAAACGATCCAGACGAACAAAATAGGGTTCTACAGTCGCCAGATGCGGTGGAATTTCGTATAAAGAAAACTCATCGACTTGCCGCAATATTTCTGGACCAGCAACAAGTTCATAAAATTGTTCCTGTAGCCAACGATCGTCTCCACCAACAATAGACCCCACCGTAGAAAACGTTACCTAATTAACGTTTTAGTATTTAGAATGAACGAGGAAGAAAAAAGTTTGAAAGAACTTCAAATCAAGGAGAATGTAAACGCGACCAATAAAACAGTCGAAAAAACTGCAATTGAAATATCGAACGAAAATTTCGACAAAGATTTTGCAGCCAACAATCAAAAAGATGCCGCTATGATGAAACAACCAATAGGTGATTAAAAATTATCATTTTTAATTCATTTGCAAAATTTTAAAATATAAAGTCCATATGTATAAAATAAATATTTCAGCGCTACGTCGTAGAACCAAACCGGACGATAAAATGAACGATATAGACGACTATTTGGAGAACGCCTCGGTGGCATCATCATCAGGGTCCTATTGCGCACCGAAAAAACGAAAGATTATCCTCGACGCAAGCAGTTTCAAGAAAGTAAAGAAAACGGAGGTCAAAATCGACCCGGAATCAGCCGAAGGAAAGTTCCAGAAAGAACTGGCCGAAAAAAGAAAAAAGAAGGAAATATGTACTAACATATGTTTCCAGAACTACAGTGAGATACCCGACTTCATTGAAGCTATTCAGGTAATTAACACTTAAAAATATTTTTTAAAATAAATAATAAACTAACCATTTCTCCGAAATCCATGATAAAATTGATTTTACAAATAAACAAATCTTTACGTACAAAATCAATTTATAAAACATTTTGAATTCTAGAAAGAAATTTTTTATCAGAATTCACAAAATTAAAATTCTAGAAAGAAAACACACCTGTAACATTTTTTTTTAGTACGTTTCACAATACAATGATGGGCAAGCCGACATGCAGGGTTTTAAGGAGAAATTGATCGAAAACCTAACCAAGGTTGAACGATTCAACGAATATTGTAGAATAAACGATATACAGAACGCAGCGGTATTTGCCGAATTGTATGCAGGTTTTTTATCATTATGCAGTATAATGACAAAAACTGCAAAACTCTCGCCACCAAGAGCTCAAACATTATGGATAAGCTTACAGCTGACCTCAACAGACGATTACTCAACGTCCAAGGTTTTGGCAAAACTTATGAACAACGGGCCATTACAAGATCGAGAAATTTTTAAACCAAACTTTTCGACCAATGAAATTGACGAAATGGCGCGGGTTTTAAAAACAAACTCCGATCTCGAGAATGAAAAAACAATTGTCATGGAAGACATTGACGGAGCGGAAAACATGTCTGAATTAAAGCAAATGGCGGAGCACCTTGTAGCTAAGAATGAAGATCTAAGAAAGAAAATGGACGGAAGATCAGAACTGTTTAATAAACTGAAAGAAATGACGTTTGAGGAACTAATGGAGAATGTTAAGGAAAAGTCAAAAGTTAGAATGCTTACGGAATTTATAAGGCAAATGGAAAGCGAGAAGTTCGAAATAGTTTTGGTACAAAAGTTAGATTGTGAGGAAGGAATAGGGTACTCAAGCTATACCCTGGACGAGAATGACCAAATCATCAAAAGAGCGGACCCAGAATGGTGTAAAACAATGGCGATAGTAAACGACCAGAGATTCATTAGGTATGAGTTCGGAAAAGTTTAAACTTTTGAAATTAAAATTGAGGTACAAAATTTTAACGATAAAAATTAAGATATGGAAATAAGGCCATGAATCAGACAATCGAACGAACAGTATATCGAGACAAATTTCGAGTAGAAACACAGATAGAGAAGAAAATCAAATACGAAGAACGTAAAAAATTCACCGATCGAAAACAGATGTTCAGTCGACTTACGGATAACAACAGACGATAAAAGTAAGCTTTATACCGAGGGTAGCCAATAACTGCTACAGCAGTCATTTTTTCATTTTGGGGGACGCTAATGTATAAACCCTCTCAAACGCTTTGCTCACCATACGGTTCACGTCACGTACAAACTACCCACGCTATTAACACTTACCCTCAAGCGCCACGTGTAGTAAACGTAACACGAGTCACTCGAGCCACATTTTCCACGAAGGGAGAGCCAACCTCTCATTCTGCAAATATAGCCCTATTTTGGAGCTGGTAAGTAATTCAGGGATCGGGATAAAATAGAGCCAGAGATCGGGACACATTTTAGGAAGCCTTTTTAGGTTAAGGTCAGGGCTCTGGAAGGGACCCCTGACCGGTTATAAACAGCAAAGACTAATCCATATTGTTTAGGCTTTGTTTTGGGATTGGTGCCACAAACCACGAGGTTCAAGTCAATATCTGTCAGCAAGGAGGGATCGGTCTGGACTGGACGCCAACCCTGGATTTCCTGTGCCGTACCGTTCGCTGCGAAGCAAATACCTGCCAACCTGCCTTTTGCACTTGCCTCCCTTTACTGTAATAAATCTGTGCGAACTTAACCAACAGCTAGTTATATAATACGCAGGGTCAAAGTCCGAAATAGCAGATAAGAGTACAGTTTTGTGGCACTCTTTTGCGTAGGCTTATTATGAACTAATCAAAAAATCGTATAATCAGAAATTTCTAGATTTTCGTAGATNAGATTTCAGAAAAAAATAAGCACGTTAATTTGGAAGACTATTTTTCGTCAAAATATTTTTTCGTCAAAATATTTTTTCATCATAATATTTTTTCGTCAAATTTTTTGTATTTTTTCGTCAAAAAATTATAAATCTGATTTAATTTTTCGTCAAAAAACTTTTTTTCGTGAAAATAACTTTTTCTTCAATAAAAAAGTTTTACTTTATTAATTCACTAGAAATTACTTCTCAAATTTCAACCCTTATTGTCAGCTGAAAGATTTTAATCAAGATGCTGTGAATGTTGCTCGCGAAAAATATCATCAATCGAATTTGAACATTCAAAAAGCTGCGGAAACTGGTCGTAGTAGCAGAACTTTAGCAGTTCCTGATCAATGTAAATGGATTTCAGCCGGTTCAAGACTAGCAAAGAAAAATACAATTTACCAATCGAGATCGGTTTAAAAAAAATAGAATCACTCAAAAATTTTAAAGACATATATTCATTAATTGGATGATAACTTAATAATTCATAATATGATATAATACATTAATAATTCAAAAAATAAGCAATTAAATAAGTATTAATATTGATTGTTTTTGAGACATATAATTATTATATTTTTTTATCACAGATAGTTTTATTTGACAGCTTTATGTAAGATGCAATCTGAGGCTAGATTATTTTAACTCGCTTAATTAGTAATTTCGCATAATTTCAAATAGTTTTCGCGCTCAAAATGTAACTTTCGAATTCTGTTAAACTATTTCTCTCACAGCTGAAGATGGCTGTTTAGCCGAAACGTCCAATAAAAACTATTTTTGATAGAAAAAATATTAAAATAAGTATTTTATGCCCAATTGTAAGTTTGGGGGGCCGAAGGCTCCACAAATGTACGATTGGAGATAAATTGTAGATTTCTGGTCAACTTGACATCTGATTGGTCCATGAGCGATGCTCAAACTTTTCTTCATTATAATTGTAGGTTTTAGCGATGTTCAAAGTTCTCTTCATTATAATTGTAGGTTTACTACTAGAGATATTTGACAATACCTCATGATAACACGCAGGTAGGTACTACCCGCAGGTAGGTCTCGTGCTTTTCGAGATTACCATCGGCGAGCAACGAGAAGCGTGGACACGTGCCCGCAGGCTGCCCTTCAAATTTATCTTTTCGGACAATTAACAATTCCATGTGAAAACTTCGTTTNCGACATGTTTATCCAACGAGACCTGGATAAGCTCAAGTTTTTGACCTGTAGTTGTCTTTCGCCTCTCTTGCCTCTCACCTCTTTAGAAATATGATATATTCTTCATAATACGAACAACCTGTATACTTATGTAATGGGTTTGTAGTTAACAGGTCACGTGTATTAGACTGCATCTAAACCATTATACTGTCACCGAAGATTAATCTTCTCGTTATAATGCATGAAGTAGTGTATCATACAGGCGTCTCACTGTGACGATAGCAAATGTGACCAATAAATCACACGATTGTCAACTATATTTCGGAATCCGGTCTTGAAATTGGTGATATGATCGGATGAAATCATTCTATGAATTTATCCTGACGTCCAAGTTATTGAGTCGATACTTTTATTTTTGGCTGTGATGTAATCTTACATCTCAAAACCACGAAGATAATTATTTCAGTATATTGCGACTAAAATAGTGTCTTGTTGTCTTATGCATAGCCCGTCCACGTGAAGATAGAAGTTTTAGTGTAGGAATGGATGTTTTTAACATGTGGATCTAAGTATACTTGTTGACAACAAGGAAACAGTGCGGTAACAGGCAACCACCCTATACGGTCCAATAGAGATTTCTTGATGTCACATATTATAAGCTCATGTGTGCAAATTTGACACAGCTACATCCATGTCAAATATTTCAACACAGACCATGAGTACGAGACGCAAAAGTGTTCAGATCGGTAGTACTAATTAGTGATATCACTTGCAGACATATTTTCTATAAGCAGATCCTGATCGAAGGTCCTCTCGACTCATTTTAATCCTCTCAGACTTAATATTCTATATATTATTAACTGTCAGGTGTGATTATATCCTGTTTATACTGGTTCTCGTTTAAATTGGTATTTACTTTCGTTAATATTCGAAAATGTTCTATTGCTATGAAGTATTCGTGGTTGGGTGCCAAACATGAAGCGCGTTTTATGAGTCCGATCCCTAAAGCAAAAAGCGATTTTGATTTGTTAATGTCTCAACTATTTATTTTTCGCCGATAATCGACTCTTTTGAAAAAATTCACATAACTCGAATTTAATTCTTGCCTCTTTTTATGCCGTTCGTCTATCGGAGAACTAACATCAGATACGATGGCCACATTACATCTTGAATGCTGTTGATTTTCGCATTCTAGTGCTATATATAAATTCTTTCTTGTTTCTATTTTCATGCTGTTGTATTGTTTTATCTCATTCATCTCTTACCAGAGACTGAATATTTAAAATTTGTACTGTTCTCTACAGCAACGGATACAATACTCGCCGGCTACACAAATGAACTGTCTGATGCTCGTGTAGTTAAAAATATTTACTCTTATCACAATTTTATAGACATATGCGTTTGCTCACTCATGCTAAACGATTTAGTAACCTGTTTTTCTGGAGTATCTTATATCAAATAATCCTATACAAATGAACTTCTCATTCGCGTTGAAATTTTCCAGGGTGTCGTCTGTGGATGAGGTCCTCGTGTTCGAAATTCTGCAGACACTCAAAACAAAGAATAAATTGGATATATCTAATTCACTATGCCTATAGGATGCGTGGAGATAAGAATCCCGGGTTTATGAATTTAGTGTCGGCAGAATGTTTCTAGGAATACGCAAAAAATCATGGGACTTTTAGACTCTTTTAGCCACCAAGAGTGATGTTCGGGGATACGACTCCGAGACGAACTCAGCAAAGGTTCGAGATTATTATCGAATTTTCAGCTTATTGTAATACAGTGTGCAATTAAAGATGGTCCGTCTAGTGGCTACTAAGATATTGCCCTCAGAGATTTGTTGCAGCAATATCTCACCGCATTTGCCGAAGTAAGTGGCGCCGGTTCTTTTCGAATGTGGAATTCATAATATCTACTAACATTTATACTGATTGTCGGCGGTTATTTAGAATTTTATGTTTGGATCAGCCATTTTTGAACAAATTATTTTGTTGCGAATGAAATCGATCTCCTCGAATTTGTCGCCAGTTTTAATGATTTTCCTCTCATCCAAACTTTAATTTAGTATTGACAGTAATATGATTCAGATGGCATCTTTAGTAAATATCACTGTTCTAGCGTCTCTTCAAAATTTACATACGCATCTCATACTCTCGAAAAGTCGATTTTAGATTTCATTACGCTTGATACCTTAGGTGTGTGACTAGTACGATACTATAAAATCTCAAGAACCGCAATATGTTATGAGCATTGTTTCACGTTTATTCTTTAATTTTTTGTTTGACAAGGACCAAGAAAACCACAAATTATTAGATTTACAATATGATTTCGCATATTCGAACAAAAATAAATGTGTTTCGAGAATCACATAAAACCAATCATAAATTTACGCGTCCGAAATTTCTATTTTAATAATATGTCGTATGAATTAGTTCAATTCACCAGTAATCACGTGTACGTAAAATTTTCGGCGGATAAATATACACTTCTCGCTCGCTTCTGTTAAGATCTCATTTTTATGAATTTTTAGAAACTTTTGTGCATCGACGTGCGGACACCCGATATTCCTATACGCTGTCAAAATTGTTATTGACCTTTCAAATTCATATAATTCCAAATTTGCTCTCCTCTATATAAAATTCAAGCAACAAATTAAGCTCGTGTTATGGGAACCTACCACTGTATAGAGAAATCTCATTTTTCGTTTTATTGACTACTGGTAGTGTATACAATCAGTGGCTGCAAGTGACTTGCAAGCCGGACAGTAAACGCTATTGCATAGAATATTTATAAGTATCATATTGCCCTATTTATAGCGAGGAGTAGATATTTAATCTTCAGTTGTCTTGTGTTATCGCTATGTAAATTACATTTACTTTGCGACATACTGATCGCGCAAGACCAACATAGTAAATACTCATATATCTTTTTCCGTCAGTTACAGTGTATCTGATTACGCCAGTCGTATAGTATTTACAATATAACTTAATTTGATTCTCATTTTGAACTGTCTGAACTATCTTGACAATATTCTACAATATATATTCATTATTTAAGCGGAGGATACTGATGTGAAACAATTTCTAGCACGCGCACAGCTCGTATATTGTCCTTTTAGTACGATAATGTTGTAGACAATCTATGAATATACCATTGATGTGTTCTATAGGATTCCTTGATGCTCAACTTGGCGCGCGATAAGTTCCTGCGAACAGCGGAATATCAGCTGATGAAGGTGATTCTTATAGTTAACGCTTTCAAGTGTCTCTATCGATATCTACATGTGAAGCGTGTATGGGCTCTCCGGTCGTGATATGAATCTTGCCCATTTTTCAGTTTCAAAATGACCGCTCGCAACTTTTGACAATACTAATGACTTGGGACTATCTCGTGAGAGTGAGGAGCGTGGAGCGCGAGAATGTGCTTCGATATTTAGTTCTGTGTAAGAAGAAGATAAAATGTTAGGAGGGATTGGTTATGCACGCATCGTACTAACCATCCCGCGCGCGTTTCCGTTACGTCTAACTGAGGCCGTCTTTGGTAGGTTACTTTGTTTTTAATCTATGATTATCAGAAAAGTTTTCACGTGTTGAATCTACAGTTTCACTTTTTCACAGTTCACAATACGTCAGATTGCATATATATAGGCGCGGTAAATAATAGTGCTAATATGACATATATACTCTTCAAGTTACATTATGCTCAGGGCAATAGAACCTCTACATGGACACTTTTTTTGTGTAACGCTTCGTTTTTGTCGGTGAGGATTGTGATCTCGTATTGACAGTATAGTGATCGAGAGAGTTTTTCAGTGAGTAACGGCTCTTTGATATCGTGTAAGGTCTCTGCCTTCAAATATGAAAGATAGCACGTATCTAATTATATAGATAATTATACCGATTAAAGGGAATAGTGAAACTCTGAACAAACAAAAAATTTAGCCTCTTAATATTTTTCAAAGAACTAAAATTCATTACTATTTTTATAAAACTACGCTATAGAGATTTTTTTGTATTTTGTAGTGCAGACGTGCGTAATTTTATTAATTAAGAAATGTATATACGTTACTGTCACGAAACTCAATTAAATTGTGATAGGAAAGTGAAGCATGATTTTTATTCCGTGCATCGGACGATGATTCTGTCGCTCATATTCTCAGCAGCGGTGCCTTGCGGGTTTTAGGTCGAGGCATATACTGTTGACTTGGTTGTCAAATCTGCGCTCGCTCCGTAAAAAATATATCTGGAGAATTCTGAACATCAGTGAGTGAACTTTCATTATACTTTGTTATCCTCCAAGAAACAAGGTAATTTTATATATTGAATACTTAAAGATATATCTTAATAAACATTATATACTCTGTTACGCAAGTCATAGATAACTTTTAAAGTTTCTGTGGGCTGTGTCCAACCTTCTTAAGAAAAAACTTTGAGAGTGCTCATACCGAAAGAAGTTAAAGTTAATTTTTGATCTATAAAGTTTTTTGCTCTCCTCTTTCATACGAAATAGACCCAATTTTTACGATTTTATTCTAAACAGAAATGATTCGATTTATCCACGTAGAATAAATCGAATCTTTCGTGCCGGAATATTGAAATTTGTGTGTCCTAAGTGGCAGTTTTAAATTAGTACGACAAAAAGTTTGTTCGTTATTCAGAAATTGACTGTGTCGCAATCCAATATTAACCGAAAAAATGAATCAACTTCTTTTTGTCTCCGATTATTGCGCTCCATCCTAGGAAAAAAATACGCCTATAGAATTTCCATGGGCGTTTTCAACCGAACGTCGATTCCACGTGAATAAATGGTCATGCGTTTAACATATCGTAAAAATTTGGGTCGGTTCCGATAAGGGTAGACAAAATTTCAGGATAATATTATTTTTTGTGCCCTTTATAGCTAAAGGTCTGGACAGGCCCATTCCCCTATAAACTCACATGAAAGATTATTTTTTTTGATGTTTTAAATCGTTAACTAGATTTATTCATAAACCTTGTTCTTTGACATACAAAGATATAATGTAAAAGTTATCTTAACTCTTTCACTACAGATCTTAGATTCAGTTGTCAGGCGCTCAGTTTTGTACTATGAAGGCCCAGAATATCCATACGAACTCGTACCCCCTTAGAAGGAGAGTTTCGCCGACTTCGACGATATCCGAATTGTTTTATTAATAAAGCCCTTAATCTCTCTGAAAATATGATTTTAAGGCGACTTCCCATATAGGATTACACATTATTTCTACAGAGTACCGGAGGCGATGATATATATAGAAAAATAGAACTAAAAAATTTGTGTGAAAATTGTTATTTTATATCATATTTTTAAATTTTTTTTTCTCTTCCAAATATACTTTAATTAAACGTGGGTGCCTGTATATTACTTGCAGAATCTCTCTTTAAGACTGTATTTTTGTTGAAATATTACTATCACCTAATCCTATTACCTACATCGTATTCTGGGTCGAAATCAAATATATCCGATAGCTAACTAAACATAAACTCTTTTCTCTGGTACGTGTGCCTCATTCATCCAGCATACATATCCTCCGCTCCAGATGTGTTTATATTTTATTAACGTTATCTGACTATTCAGAGCACGTGAAACTTTTTAGAACACATTGTCGAACGTGATTATGCCCGCAATCTAACAGTGTCTGGTGCTTTTATTTCTCAGTTGTAAAAGGCATTGTGATTTAAAATTTACCTTTGATACTGACAAGTCTTTTTTTCTTGTTCCATATGCGAAAATGGCTCAAAATGCCAAAAAAAGTAGACGTAAAAATACACTTTTTCTTAATATTTGGACTATAATATAAGTTGACCTTTCTCTATGTTGCTGTTTTTGATATATATAAATTTAGTCGTGCGTGTATTTCTATTGACAAAGTCATGACCTGGCCCAATATAACACACCACAATCTTTTTGGAAAAGAATTTATACTATCTTCCTACAAAGATGTTGTAATAAATTTTTAGTGCTCTCGAATCTCGTCTCACTTATGAGGAAAATTTTGTTACAGTCTGGTGTAGTTTTTGACGAGAAGTGTTAAAAATTCTCGTGCTCCTCTTAGAAGATTAAATGATAATCTGCTCTGCACCCACTCATTAGCTAGACGAAAACGGGGAGTATTATAATAGTTAATCGGAATGACAATCAAGGTGTTGAGGAAATTATAGTATTCTACCTCATTTTTTGCTATAGTGAAATTTCCGGAAATACCTACCGAATATGTAACAATTTTTCGAACACGCTTTGGTGGAAAAAATTCATAACCAAATTTTAGAATTGTTCAACATTGTTCCTATTTATTTAAAGCATACGAATCGAGAACGTGTATGGCAATGAATATGTTAGCCTCATAGAATTTTACAGGGCAGATAGACGAGTAACCGCATTCTAGACTCGAATTGCATTTCTATGAGTACTATCTGCGATGATGGAAGAGAAGCGAAAAAAGTAAACAAGGGGCATTATAAAATATTTATAATAGTTTTTACCCCAAAAATTGGAAGCGTCGCGCCTATTGATATTGCATAATATTATGAAAACGATAATTATGTGCAAATCATATTTTAAAACTGGCTGCAGAAAATTTTATGTAGAATGGCATGAATACAATGTAATAGTTGCATATTATATATTGATTTTGTATGTCACAGATATTTCGTTTCTAAAAAATCTGAATTATATTATTTCTCTGGTTGATTTATGATTGCGTAATCGAAAATGCTTGTAGGATTTCGAATGTTTTTCCGATATATTCTTGCTATTGGACTCATTTTTTTTCGAAGTTTGCTAAATAAATTTCACAGAATACAATTCTCTAAGACTATTATGAGCCTATCACCAACGCATTATTCTGGGCCTACGAAGGTTCTTTTCCAAATAAGGTCATAAGACAAGAAATATATTTTTATCTAAGATATAGATGCATCATGTTTCACCTTTATCCAATTTCTGTCCTGCTGGTTAGCTTCTGCAAAGTCTTCGGAAGATAATAATGCGACACATTTAAAAGTAATATTACGCTAATTATTTTCGTAATTCTTATCGGCTTAGTAAACTCCAACGATCTGCACTGGAAGTCGATGCTTGAACCGCCACTTAAGTCGCATCTCACCTTCCATAGATGGTCTGTTTCATCTTAGTATCGTAGCGAGTATTACGTTATGTCATGCTGTCTTACCATTTTAGATATCAGAAATAAAATGATGCATCGTTAATTTGGAGGACTATTTATATCGTCCAAAATTTTTTTCTACTACAAATGCTATATTCCGTTCAAAGCAACTATCTATTTTATCATAGTGAATTGTGTTCCGCTTGACCAAAATATTTTTGTTTGCTATTTTTTCATGGATAATTTTGTAGTACTTCTGATAGATTTTTTCGGTCAAAATATACTTGTTTTCTTTCTCGTTAGAAAAATCTTTACGCTTTTCTTCTTCAAGTAGTACAACTAACTAGATTCTAGTACCTTTATAATGCTTTAATTAGTTCACTGCGCAACCCATTACTGTACTGCAAATTATAAACCCTTCATCTCGGTCTATTAGTCCCTGTCTAATAAGATCTTATAAATTTCAAATGTAAGTGTCTGTGAGGGTAGGATGTTTGCTCTCTGCTCGAACATATTTTTATACATAAGGTCAATTCGTACATTTCTTGTTTTGGTCAACAATTCAAAAAAGTGCGGACTGGTCTCCTAGTCTAGTATGACAGACATTAGCATGGTTCCGTCTATTATTTTCAATGTACACCAATGATCTAGGTTCGCCCGCCGGCTTTTCTCACAGACTAAGGCTCATAAGACCAATATAATAACTCAGAAATGATTTAACACATATCTGAGAGCGATCATTCGCGTTTATAAAAACCAATTCAGATATCGTACTCAAAGATATATATTGGTAAGACAAATTTCATAATTTGGATCGATACTTATTATTAATCTTTTTCTATAAATTATGTATATTATGAATCTTAAGTACTTCAATAAATACAGTTAAATAAAGTTCTGTATTAAAGATTGTTATTGCTTTTTGACTTACATTTACTAATCTCTCAACTTGTATCCAATATTTTTTTATATCACCGAATAGTTTAATTTTGACTCTCTATGTGAAGTACAAGAACAGATCCTGAAGAGTTGTCTCGCTTTTGTATATTTAAGCCACGCCTCCGCCATTATATATTTGAGCTTTTCCGAGTACACTTCTCAAACTAAGAAGAGTTTCTATCTGATAGGCTGTTATTACCTCCGAACACGTACGTACAATAAAAAAAGTACTTTTTTGATACAGTCAAATTATATCATTTATTTCTAAGTGAGGCTTTATTTTTCTGGCGCCTAAAAATCATGTAAGGTTTGGTTTGGGCCGGGAAATCTTGTGATAGGAATTGGATATACCCAATTGGGAGGACTTCTGGTCTATTCTTGCATTCATCTTGTCACCTAGGGTCCATCGACGATCAGATTGCAACTTATGTGTTCGTGGCAGAAAATTTTGAGCATGTGGTTTCCTCTTATTAAAGATTAACTTGTTTGTTAGGTTTCTGCGATGATTCACATTTTCATAATTTCTCCTTCCATAGTATACTCAATGTTGCAATTTCGAGACCTCTGTGTTATTACTGCTTTTCACTTACTTTAAGAGATTTATATTTATATTTTTAGCAAATAATTGAGCACTCCTATATGATAACACTTGTCCGAGGATGTGTTTTTGGCGTACATTTTTCTGCCCCCGTGTTCGGATAAGAGTGGTCTTCGCTGTTCTTTTCTCGTAAAATAATTCGCATGCGGCTGGTAAGCTCAACTTCGAGAAGCTAGTTACACACGTTGCTACCCGGCCAGGCTGCCCTTCAAATACTTCCTCATTGTATTCGACAGATTAACCTTCTCCATGTGAAACTTTCGTGATTTGATCTATGTCTTTTTGTCAGGCAGGTTTTTAAAGAAACAATTACCGTAATTCACGGCTGAATATTTTGAATTCTGCCGAGACGATAAGATAAACAACAAAGCTCGACAGACGGAAGCCTGCGGGCCATTCGTAGATTCCTTAACGTCTTTCTTACACATTCGTTAGTTCCTACTCTGAAAACTTCGTTTTTTTGTTTAATGCCTCCTAAAAAGCATTTTAAAACGAGTTTCACGATTGAGGTGTCATAAAATTATGGAGGAACCAGGTCACTCTTAGAAAAACACGAGACCTACCTGCGGAGTACCTCCTGCTGTTATCATGAGGTAATGTCCAAATATCTCTATAGTAAACCTACATTATAATGAAGAGATTGAACATCGCTAAACCTACAAATTGGTCCATATTTCAAAAATCTAAAATAAGAAGAAAAGCAGTATACTGCCAGTGTCAATGCATGAGCCTGAAAAGATGAATTAACACAAGAGCAAGATTTAATAGTAGAAAACCACATGGCTCAAATTTTCCCCACGTTGTTATGCCTTGAGAATAGTAAAGACCAGCCAGATTTCCCAACTTTTTGTCAGAAAGCTCCAAGAGGCAGGAAATTGAAGAGAGTTTTAATCTTCGTGAGTTCTTTTACTTTGGCGCGGCTCAATAAGCGTGGTGCTCAAAGCTAGCAATTGACTTCTGATGGTCGCAAATTTGAAAATGGCACATTGTAGAAGATGTAACAGAAATCTACACTTTTATGCCCAATGCAGATAAATTTAGATAAATTGTAGATTTCAGGTCAACTTTGACATCTGATTGTCCAGTAAGCGTGCTCACTTTTCTTCATTTTAATTGTAGATTTTGCGAAAAGCGCGCCTGATGGGGCTATAATGACGCATTAGTAGTAGTGTGACACTAGAGCAGAGCTTAATAGAGGAAACCCCAACATGGCTCAAACTCATTTAATGTCAGATGTTTGGAACAGCGCGTCCCTGATTGGTGCTAAAATGACGCATTTTAGGAGTAGGTTGACACTAGAGCAAGACGTTATAAGAAAACCACATGCTCAAACTCATTAAATTGTATTTTGGAAAGCGACGTCTGATTGTTGCTAATAATGACGCATAGATAGATAAGGTTAACACTGAGGCAGACTTTAACGAGAAACCACATGGCTCAAATTTTCTCCACTTGGTTATGCTGGAAGATAGTAAGGAAGCCATATTTTCCAACTTTTTGTTCAGAAAGGTCCAGAGCAGAAATTGATAAAAGTTTTATCTACGTGAGTTATCTTTTGACATTTGGGCCGTTTGGCTCAATAGTGCGTGGGTGGTCAAGCTAGAATTGGCTTTTAATTTGCAAACTTGAATGCCAATTTCGGAAATGAGACAAGAAATCTACAATTTATTACGTAATCATTAAATCAACTGATAAATTACGAATTATCTTATAAATAATTGATACATCTTTTTTGTGAGATTTTGTTTCAAAATAAGAAATATCAAGCGCGTTCATTGGTAAACTTTTGCCTTTTTTTTCTCAAGATGACTCATAAGTTATGCGTCATAACTCTTAACATGATACGTTTTACCAAAGCACACCAGCTTGATTGTACGTATAATTACTACATTCAATGGATTCTCTAACTGGAACACTTCTTGATGGGACATAAATTAACTTTGGACTGTTTCCTGCAAAAAACTACACAGAATCAGAATTTTATAAGTAGAGAGATCCAAGTATAATTCAAAAATATTTTTTTAGTGAAAAACCACCAAAATAATCACAAAATTTTAAGCCAAATTAGACAAGCCGAACACAATGCGTTGATATTCATGCCTTTATATGTGAAAAGCAAGGTTTGGATGTTTCACCGCCTGATGTGATAAAGAACATTACCGTGGAAATTCATGACACCATAAATGCAGTTAGCATCGGATTTGATGCACCAATCGATGAAGATTAGGGTTTTATTTCAACAAATTATCAGCGAATTTTTCGACAGTTTTTTTGGAAGAAAAAATTATATATGATTTTCAAAATATTTAGTTGATTTTATTTCCCTCGGTAAATGTGAGTTAAGGGTGAAGTCGACTCTTAAATATCATATTTCAGATGAAGATAAGGGCTTTATTAGAACAAATAATTAGCGAATTTTTTCACAGTTTTGTTTCAAGACATATATATCTGCTGTTGTATGATATATATTAATTAAATCTCCCTCAATAAACGTGAGTTAAGGGTGTGGTCGGCTTGAAAATATCTTATTTCAGACATAGTATATTTGAAAACATATCACATAGATCGAATCGACTATCGAACAGTGGAGTATTCGTTGACATTTTGAGGAATTTTCTGAATGAAAAACTTTTTTAAATTTTGCTCAAATTTTCTCTCAGACATTATATCAAAATTTTATAATTTTTCTTAAAAATGGACTTTTTTCAAAATTAACTTTTTTATCTGGATGAGCTCTAAAGTTTAAAATTTCACCCAGAAACTTTAAAGTATTTGAATTTACGTAAAATGTTTAGGAAATGCATTTAGCAAGTTTGATATTTCGGACACACTCCCTTAGTTCAGAATTTAATAATTTTTTACTCATTTATAACCCTATACTAGACCGCAATGAGCCTGTGCGAAAATACGAGCTCCGTCTCATGGCGACACATTTGCGTGACAGTACGTATTTTTAAAAAAATACGCCACAAATTCAGGTTACACTTGAATTTTAAGGGTGTATTTGGTCAGATTTCATTTCCCTTTATTTTTTTTAGGTCGTGCTACCTCATTTGAGGGCGGAATCCATATAAAGGCCACTGATCCGATCATTATGAATGGTAACCACATTTTATCAAGTCCATCTCTGCCATTTGAACGAGAACACTTATCGCTGAATCTGACGTATTTGAACTGTTAGTATAAATTTAAACTTTTTGATCATACAAAGTACTCTTTTCGTATGGCCGGGAGGTTGATCGGCTGATATTACGCATCTATCAACCTTGGCGCTCCCAATATCAAGCACTCTTGCCTATTATTATACCCAAGACAATCAATAATAAAACACTTGTGGAATTCGAACACGCGCTATAGAAATCACCATCATTTTCAAGATTGTACAAGTAAAATACGAGTTTACGAAATGTTTCATTATTCGCTTAATTTGTTTATTTTTGCATTAAAAAAACAATGTTGTTTGTGCTATCAAAATGTATCCAAAATTTGTATTTTGCGACGCAAAATGATTTATTGCACACGATTTTTCTTCAAATCTGTAGTTTTTGCGCCCACGCATTTTTATAGCAAACGATAGGCAAAAAAAGTCGACCAAAAATGTACTATATTAGGGAGTCCCTGATGCAATATAATTTATATTATACAGGGGGGGGGCAATATCGCCGATAATTTTTTGCCAAAAAATTTCGGCGATATTGGCACATTTGGCGATATGGGAACAGTAATAATTTTTTTGTTCAAAAAATGACGTCATATTTCAAACATTTTTGTTTGGTTTTATAAGGAGTTTCACAATAGGTTCAAATAAAATCAATCACCAAAATGCGTAGAATTAAATAGTCCACCAAACGCAATCAAATTAAAGTTGGAAAGAGTAAATTTGGGAAATTCAATCATGAAAATGACGTCATTTCATGCGCCACCACAGAGTTAATTTGAATCATAAATCTCAAAAAACGCGATTTCGGCAAATTCGGTCGATATGCACATTCGGCGATATGGCATTGAGTTTTTAGCTAAATCCGTGAAATTCGTATGTTTTTTTCGGCGATTTCGGAAAAATTTCCAAATAATTCAAATGTTTTTTTGCTTAACCCGCATAAAACGATATTTCCACCATGATATGAACTTTTATTGGTGAATTGACCCACCGAAAAACGATGCATGACATTAAATTATCGGAAATGTCTAATCGGAATCTAGAAATTTCAATGTATGTTTAAGCCAAAATGTTAAACCTAATTATCGATTTGACGCTGATGGTTGAAAATTTTAATTAGCTGTAAGCCAACTTTTTGATCAGTGAATCTCAGCTTTATTTGGTTGTACTTTCTGTTCCGATCAGACGAACTTCGAAATTTTCGTATGTTTTTTTTCGCCCGATTTCGGAAAATTTCCAAAATTCAGAATTTTTTTTTGCTTTACCCGCATATGAAAACCGGTTCAACCATTGATCATGAACATGTTTTTATGGTAGCATAACCCACCGAAACACGAGTGCATGACATGCGAAACATTATCAGGAATGTCTAAATCGAATCGAGAAATTTCATTAAACCTAATTATCGAATTTGACGCTGATGGGTTGACCTTTAATTAGGCGGTAAGCCAACTTTGATCAGTGAAATCTCAGCTTTAATTGGTATGTACTTTTGTTCCGATCAGACGAACTTTTTTTTCAAACTTTCTATTTCCGGTTAACTTTATTCAATTTTTTATTAGAATTCAAGAATTTTATTCAAAAAATTCTTCTCATCCGTTGACGCATATACAGTAACTCTTATGGATGTTAATCATGTTTTCTATTAAAAATCATTAAGATACGGTGTTTGGAGACTTCATCGAAAGCAAGAAAAAAACTCTAATGAACTTTATCATTGTGTTACTTAATGTTAATAATTCCGCCCCAGAGGGCGGAATTAATTATCATTAAGTACACACAAATGAATAAAGTTCATAGAGGTTTTTTGCTTTTGCGCTTATATATGAGGGCCGAAGTGGACACGATGAAGACGATTATAATAAGGACAAAGCGTAAATGGGGATGTGATCGATGGTAAAGAAGCGTAGGCTAGTATAAACTGAGGTTCTTAAAGTGTTAACAAGTTCGTGAAATCGAATTTAGCGAACCTTAGAGGACAATCTACGCCGAGGGAACGTTATTCTTTGAAGAGGCATGTTTCGTGTTTTTAGAACGCTCTGAGACTACTACGCCATCGTGGAATTTTTACGAACCCTCTTGGGAGATATCCGCCATTTAGAATTTGGAACCGCTCTTGGGAGATTATTCCATTCGTTTAAGGACGCTTTTTGGCAAACTACCGCTATTTTGAATTTTTAGGAACAGCTCGTTGGATCTACCGCCATTTCTAAATTTAAGGGACGCTTTTTTGGACATATACGCCATTTTGAAATTTAAGAGACGCTCTTTGGACATATACGTCAATTATCTACTGAGTACTGATGAAATTATCATTGGAATTTAAACATCATTAAGTATTATACTTGTTAAAACTAAAAAGATAATACTTAAATTTCCATTAAAGTAATTTTCGACTTAATGAACTTTATTCAGCCAATTAATGAAACAAAGATTTTGTTTCTGACTTAATCGAAAAAAAAGTATTTGTTTCCCATAAAACAACTAATATTTGTTTTTAAGTTTAACATTTATTGTTTATGTTCACAAAGAAATGGCATTGCTATATTTATTGACTTGATTGAACAGGAATTGCACAAAGGCAACAACAATAAATTATTTAATAAACGAACCTTATTTGCACTGTTTTTAATTGACAACTCGTATTAATACCAAGATAGAAGATATTTTTACACTTTTTTTTATAGTTCGGGAGTTATTCATCTTTGAAGTCGTAAATCTTGAAAAAAAAATCGAAGCATTATGAAACTTTTTTTTCCGCAAATTTTGTCCAAAAATTTAATTTTGTGATTTAATAACTGAAATCTGTCGGGTATAAAAACCAAAAATAGCAACTTTAACTTTTTTCATTGAGATTCCTAATATGATTCATGACCGCTGTTTGAAAAGCATAAATTTTCATTTATTTATCAACTTTTATCAGAAAAATTCTGAAATTTCTTCCACAAATCAAGTCCCAAAATTTTAAATTCGTGTTTTTGAACTCTCCATAAAAATCATGCAGAATACATATAAAATGTTTGGCATCTATCAATCGCGTATTGTAACTAATCGGTAGGTCGCGCGCATTTCATTTTGAAACTGTTGATGAATTTTTTAACACTTGACTGTGCACTCGATAAGTGCCATCGGCAGCTGAATCTTTAAAAGATTTTATGGTTGTGAAAAATTCTCAATAAAATGGCTGGGTGTAATAGGCGCCATTTTGTATTAATGTCAGGACAATTTTTAATATCAAACCCAATGTTTAAGGTCATTTTATCTCAAAAAAGCTGTTTTTCTCTACTTGTTGCCAACTTGTTTACTCTGTCATTGAACAAAACTTGATAATTTAAAAAAATTATCGCTGTGCAGAGTATTAGGAACTATTGTCTTGAAGTTTATTGATATCGTCTTTTAACAAAATAATTTTATAGTGGGTTCATTGGACTTTGTATGCACAGTGAAACAGTGCTTTTTTTTGTATTTTTAGCCAGTTAGGTATTTAAAAGAAATAAAATGTGAAACTTTGTAGAAATGAACACCCAATTGAAGATAAAATTACAAAGGATCATTTCCACATTTTTTTTTTTTTCTGTACTATGGCTCTTGAAAAAATGTACCAATCTGCTGGACTTATGCCACCCCCTTAAAATATTCGTTCTTCGGGTCATTCTCGGATTGATTTTGGTTTAAATTTTTCAAATTTTGTCAGTTTCGAATCTTGTTGCTGAAGGCCAATATAATGTATTGTATCATGCTCTGCACAGCAAGGCGTTGGTTTTTGCTTTCCTTATTTGATTTTGACTTATTTCAAGTAAATAGAATTTCTTTGAAAGAATAAGACAAAAATGACCCCGACCACCTTAGTATGTTTTTTCAGAACCGTCATAATATCAACGTCTGTCCCTTAACCCTTGGAAGCTCAATTGTTTTATTCGGCAGAGGCTCATGCACACTAAAAGATGGGGCGACTTGAGCCTTCATTACGAATTAACTACATTTTTATGAAAAGCCGTGAAGGTACTTAATTTTGTAAGGATGAGTCCCAACTTAGCGACGGTATTCAATAAGATGTTTAAAATTTTAATCTAAATCGCGAACTAAGCTGCAAAATTGACTTGTGATCACTTACTTTTCATGAAACAGGAATATTTTCAAAAACATTTCTTCAATATTGCACTCATTAACTTGGTTTCAGAATTTTTTTTTTGATTTTCAAGTCTATTTTCCGTTTCTCATTAATTAGCGATTAGAGGGCGAGTGCTCAAAATAATAGTTATTAAACAACGTTGTTTAATTATAACCCGCTAAGACTTCGAATATTATCTCGACGTAGAGCCAACTTTGCTGATCAGTGTTGCCGTAGCTTTCATTTTGAACCTATTTTCGAAAAAATCGAAGCAATGTTTTTCCGAATTTCTCAAAATTGAAAATCACTCCACGAAAAAGAAAAGAGTTCGATGGTGGCTTTTTTTTTTTTGTGAAAGATACTCAAAAGACGTTCCTAAAAACCAGTTCCTCAGATTTTATCTACTCGTTTTTAAACTCGTTTGATCAGCACGATTTTTAGAGTTTTTGAGAGAAATTCTCGCTTTAAAAAAGTAAGATATAAAATAAATTTTGAACAGAAAGTCCTAGAAAAAATTTTAAAAACTGCCATTTTTGAATTTCTGTGGCAAACTCTATGTTGGGTTTTCCAAAAATTTCCGGGGCTTTTTTTCATTCACCGATTTCAGCGGATTCCAAATTCTTTCAGCCACCACTTCAAAGTGGTGCTGGCTTCCAACATTTTGTTTGTCAATTTTTTTATGATTATAGAAGGGTCTGATAATTGACCGCTAAATTTTATCGGTGTGTAATCACTCAACTAATTACTAAGACAATCACTCAGACAACATCAGTGGAATTCGAACACGCGCTATAGAGATAGTAAACGTGTTGTGAGATGAGTTCCGTTTGGGAAAAGGATATTAATAAAAAGTATTAACACTCTTTAATACTGAGAGCCACTTTGGTTGGAACAGATTATACTTTTCAGGAGATTAAAAAACCTCAGCTTTTCTGACCGGATAAAATGACGAATTTTAAGTATCAATTTTCCGCGTTAATTTAAGAGAAAATTTTGTTCGAGAAAGGGTTTTTCCAACATAATTTGAATTACAATTATATTTAAACTTTTCTAATAATTCTGCAAAATTTGAAGTTACTCTCACGTTTGTTCTGGTTGTATTGCTGTCTGAAGCTCGATTACACCTGCTTCCTACGTAGATGTCGAGGCGTTTCCTAAGTGAAAATGAAGTTGTCCCAAGAACTATTTAATTTATAAAAATGGCGTGATGTCCAAAGAGTGTTCCAAAATTTCAAAATTAGCGTGGATGTCTCAAGTGTTCCTAAAAATTCGAAATAGGGTAAATCTTCCAGACGGTTCCCAAATTTTAAAATGACGTATATGTCCCAGAGCGTTCCTTAAAGTTCCAAATGACTATATGTCCAGAGCGTTCCAAATCAAGCTACTTCATCAAGATTAACGTTTTCTATATGCGTGGCGTAGATGTCCTCTAAGCGTTCGATAGGAGGTCAATTCCCCAATTGACTACACTTTCAGACCTTCATTTATAATAGCCTACGCTTCTTACATCGTCAATCCCCCTTAACCGTTTTCCCCGTATTATAATTCGTTCTCAATCGTGTACCACTTCTCGGCTCCTCAGTATACTAATGCACAAAAGCATTTTCTATGTGAACAAAGAAAATGTTAACTTGAAAAAAGTATTATTTGGTTTTTTGAAAAAATACTTTTTTTTGATTTAAGTTCAGAAAAAAAATAATTTTTGTCCATTAAATGCTGAAAAAGTTTGATTAAGTCGAAATACTTTATGTTATTAAGTTTGTTTTGATGATTAAAGTCATTAAGTACTAAAAAAATAATGCTTAATGATGTTTAGCAGGAAATGATTAACCTCCATTAAGTCTCAGTTATATATGAGCTTTAAAACATTTAAATCACAGACTTCATCTCCATTAAGTATTTTGGACTTTAAAATATTTTTTTCACTATTTAATGGAAAAAAAAGTATTTTTTTTGTAATTAAATAGAAAAATATTCAATTGAGAAAAAAGTATTTTTTGTCGTAATTAAATAGAAATAATTTTTTTGTGTACGTTATCAAATTTCTATTTTTATTCCCATTAACATGATTGGCCTTTTCAAAGCTTTTCAGACAGGGCACTGGCCGGTTTGCTTTGTTAGCAACTCCCTCCCTTTACATTTCACGCTTTCATTAAATGTTCGTTTTGATTATTGTGTACACTTTTCACGGCCGGTTACTATATAATGCGCAAAAGCAACTAATGCTTAATGACTCTTTATTCGTATTTTGTGTACGCTTAATGATAATTAAGTCCGCCCTCTGGGCGACTAATTAACATTAAGTACACAAAATAAATAAAGTTCATTAGTTATTCTACTGTGGCAATCTATTATATTTATCTACCTTAGTCGACAAAATGGCTTCATTCTAAACAATTCGTCGAGAAGAAGATAGAGTTTGAAGTCGAAAAACTAAAATGGCAAAATCGGCGTTTGAAGTGAGATTTCTAGAGAAAAAAAATCAAAATCGAAAAATCTTCTCATCTCTTTTGTTCTCATTATTCGCTACTTTGTGTTAAATTTGAGACGCTTTGTATGTGGGGTCTAGAAAGAAGATGAGATTTTAAAAAAAAAACGTGTTGTGCTCTAGAATAGACTCCCACCTGGTGTGATATGTAACAGGTTGACTTTGAGATGTTAAGTCGTTAAACGAGCTAGATCTAACCAAACCGAGTATCCTCAGATTTTTTTGACCACTGCCCAGAACTTTCTGGGCGTGATTGAAAAGGTAACCAAAAGGCGACACCTATCCCCTTAGAGGAGTGGGTGTCGCAAACTTGAGCCTCTTTCCCCAAGGATCCATTTCCCGTCAGATTAAGCAAGGTGATATGCCAAAAACATTTGGTAACTAACCGAGAACCAACCTCGCGGAATTGTGAAATTTAAGACAGTTATCTGATACGATTCACCGTTACGCCGACACGTACGCGTTTAAAAAAGCCTTCCAAAAGAGACACGCAGTTATGCCTACTCCTGTCAGTTTCCATGTTTTTATATTTTTTGTGTTCAGGCTCCGAGGGGAGCCTTCACAATAATGCAAAAAGCGCTTTGTTTTAAAATTTGCTTTTCGGCGGCCCAAAAACAGGCCAAAAAACGAAAACAGGAATTATTGATTTATTAGAATTTAATTGAAAGTGCGCCTCCATTTGTTTTTTTTGACGCTATCCGAGTTTAAAAATGCCCAACCAAGTCTTAAAAGTGTTTATCACGGAAAAATAAGTTATTTGATAGCTATTTTCTGTGTTCTAAACTTTGTCAAAAAATTTAGCTCAAATGAAAAGTTGCCATGGCCCCCCAAGAGACGCAAAGAACAATTTCGCAAAAAAATCTTTAGTTAATTGTCAAACAAGTCTTCTGCTTTCAGATGCAGTATGAGCGAAACTATCTCTACAAACTGGTTGGCAGGAATAGCTTTTTGCCTGAGCTCCCAAAACTGACCATTGTCAAAAATTTGTAAAAATGAACAATTGATCAGTTGGCCCCAGAGACCGCGAAGCAAAATTATAAAAAAAAGCTGCTTATTCTTATTGTGTAAACAAGTCTTGTCTTCAGATGCAGTATAAGTCGAACTTATATCTCAAAAAAACCTGGTGGGGGGGAGTAGCTTTTGCCTGGCCTCCCCAAACTGACCACTGGCAAATTTAAATTTTGTTTTTTTTCGCGTTTTTGTCCGCTGAAAGCGTAAACATTTTAAAACAAAAGCGCTTTTGCATATTTGTTAGCTTGCTCCGAGACGCTGAACAAAAAAATAATAAAATGATGAAAATTAGGAGTAGCAATCAACCTGCCGGCGTGGTCCCTTTTTAGGAGGCTTCTTTAAAAGCGTAGGTGTCGGCGTAGGTAGATTGTATCAGATTACTGTTACAATTGCAAAATTTTACCGCGAAGTGGGTTCTGTAGTTACAAATGTTTTTTTGGAATATCACCGTCTGACTAAGATTTGGCGGAAATGACCTTGAAAGAGGCCCAAAATCAGCGACACCCACTCCCTTAATCTCGCTAGACTTTAGACATGAATCTTACCCAGACTCGATTTTAGCCAAACTAGTATAATATGCCATCAACTTTTAAATCGGCCATATTAGCAAAGTTTACATTATCAACATTCATTTTTCAATAGCTTAAATAATTTCAGCATTTGCTTATACATTGAAATAACCAAAATAAAATTTTAAACTAAGTTAAAGGCATTTAATGAGATAAGGAAAACAAAAACCTTTGCGAAATCACTATGACTCGACCTATAAAAGTGCAATAATGAGATGAAAGCTAAACACATTATTTATATTTGCAATTACCTTTTATAAAACTTCAATCATTTTCTAGCAGTGTGTCTAAAATGAATTATATGTTTATTGCAAAATTCTCGAGTGAAAAGACTCTAAAATTATTCTTCAAATATTATTAAATGTGGAGAATGCGAGACATTTACTGCGCCTACGCACGTAGGCGAAACCCTTCCTAATTCGAAACTGGTTGATTAATTGATCGGAAAGAAAGTATCTGATTTCTAGAGGTGCTCTAGTCTAACACGGAGGCCAATTTTTCACAACTAATACAAACAGCAAATCTGAAATTTGAAAAAAACCAATCGGTTAATGATTCATTTTCTCACCTTCTCTCTCGCCTACGCATTCTTAGGTTATCAGCATTTTCGAAGTATCTGGCTCTATTAAACTGTGAGGCATACTGTAATCTTTAGCGTCTTAGAAATTCCGTTACGATCTTTTGACGGGTCTTTCGCATGATTGAGTACTTTTGAAAAAAAAAATATTATTGCGGTACCAGATTACAGTACATTTGAAAAGAGTAATCAAATTACGTCAAAAAAATGTCCAGGGCTCAACTTTCAAACGTTTTTAAGACTTTTTCTCATACCAGGAAGTCTGAAATAATCACGTGACGAAATATCCAAAAATAAAGTTTAAAATATGTCATAAATAAATCCTTATTTCGTTAAAATAAGATCACGTGACGTTTTGGAAAATATTATTATGTTTCAAAAACTCTTCTTAGGTTGTATATAGTCCTCAAAACTTTTCGGCGTATTTGAAGACTATTTGGTACTTGAGGCCAAACCATCATTTCTCAATTTGAAGGCACGTGATCGTTTTCGAGACTTGAGTGTAATGTAAAAATTCTTAAAAACTTCTAAGGAACCACTTCCACCTTCTTTCAAAGATTGATTTTAAGCGCAATTTTTGGAAAAAAACTGTACTCTTTTACCACCTTATGTCCTTAAACTATACGGTCACGTGATCATTTTGGGGCTAGTGATGGGACAAAAAGGCTTAGAATTCTTTCTGTCACGATGAAAGGTTTATGTTGTGATTGAAAAAATTTTGCAAAAATAAGTACTGTAATACAGTAATGTTCAATAAAAAACGCACAAACGTCATTTTGTTTCAAGTTTATCGGATACTTTATAATTGATCTTAGTCATTAATGATTAAGCGTCGTAAACTGCGATTAAATGTGTGCTGCGGCACATCGGTTGGTAAAACGAGTTACGGAGTTAGAGGGCCTTAGCGACAGATCGTGATACTTGAAAATGCAAAAAACCGGTATTTCATTGGTTTATTGAGTCCAAAATGACCAATGAAAATCGCCTACTCCGCAATCAAGGGTTTTGATTGGTGTGATGTACTCCACGTGTTTTGTATATTCAAATATACACGATCTGTCAACTGGAGGCCCTATATCCAAATATATGCATGTAATCTATCTATAACGTGTACTGCTGAGCTTTTATGGCCACACAACTCCTAAACTTGGATGAGCCGCGACAATGAACACTTATTTATCTTCTTTACAATTCTTTTTCGCGTCTCAGATCAAACTTCAATTTATACTCATCGAAATAAAGTTAATTCTTGAAATTCAAACATAATTGAAAAATCTTTTTTGAACATGTTTCAAACGACACAATCGTGCATGGTCATGTATAATAGTGAAACATCTGCGCGCAGTACTAGCCGTCGTCCCATTTTCCCAGTTCAAAAAATCTGTTAGCGTTTTTCAGTTTGCATCTCAATAACATATATGAATTTTCGATCTCGACGCGTAATTACCATCCAGTAACGGGATTCCAATTACGACTGGGTGAGTAAATCGTAACAACGGTTCTACCCAATGTGGCTATCTAAATGCTTTTAAATTCGTATCATTTTTATGGGTAAACTTTTTGGGGTTGATTTGATTTTGATAAACATTTTAAAATAATAGTCATTTTACACACAATAACTGTAACAGTTGCTAACTAGTACTACCCAATAGCAAATCGAATATCCAAATTTGGAAAAAAGAAGGAAAAAAATCTGTACACCTAGTATGAAACTATTTTATCAGAAATAGCCACAACCTACTACACCTAAACTTGACACATGCAACTGTATTCTACATTTCCGATGTTCATGCATAACAATACGTTGGCATGACCAACTGAACCTCCTCAGAGCCACAAAATAGAACCCTTATCCAGTGCTAAACAACCTACCATCATATTAATCGGGCCTAACTTACTTAGGGGTTCTTAGCAGCCCGATTCTTAGGCACCAAAAATAGCAAAAAACAGTCACTATTTCGCCCCACCTTGAACCTTTTTAGTGAGAAAATTAAAAAAGGGCAAAACGAGTTTTTCCGCCTTTTGCAATTCCAGATAATGTCAAATTTTGAACATTCTAAATAGACGAAAAAAAATACAGCTTTTTCAGAAATTTTTTGTCCTGGTAACCTCATTACGGTTGGTTCACATGCTATCTCCAAAATATATTCAAAACCGTCGATCTAGGAGTTACGAACTAACTTATCAGACATGTTTATCACTTCCTTGTCTATGCCGAAAGAAATAAGCCATTCAAAAAGTCCCATTTTGCCTATAGAACCCCCTTAAGCAAACTGGAAGAATTTGAGAGAAATAACATTCCCCAAATTTCTTAAAATTCTTTCTTAAAAAAATGAGAGACAAATTTTTTATGGAATCACTTCAAATATTGCCAACCAAACATTTCAGAAACTCTTCGAACCCGAAAATGCGGAAGCATTTTTTTCGAATATTCAAACCTAGTCTGAATGACGCAGTGCAAGCCCGATCATTTCTCGCTATTTGAAGTGGGCATAAAATTTGCCTCACATTTGCCCACTGTTTTATGTTCGTGAACTTGAACTGTTCTAGATTTTAATTTTTTGTAGTTTTGAAACTGTTAAAATAAATCTTTTCACAACACCTGAAGATGCTCTTTTAGCGAAACCGTTCTAATGAAATTAAAATATTAAACCATTTTACCACAAAGCGCCATTTATCACTTGGGCGAGTTACCTCGATAGCAAAATGCAGGAACTCACCACCAGTCTTTCACTTCGGCAGAAATGATAAACATCAAACAATAATGACTAAAAAAAAAATTCCCATCGTTTTACGACTAGAAATGCAAAATCACAAGCAACTACATGCAGTACAGTTCCGCCTTCCCAATTGGTACCCCCATAACTGTACACAATACCGTATGTCATAACCTTTAATTGGACACTTTTTGTCGTCAGTGTATCCACTAACTGGGTTTACCGTTTAGGGGGTTGTTTTTTTTTTCAATTTTTGGCGTATATCCCCTATTCAGCACTTTTTGTTAATTCCCGGCCCTGATTAGAAACGTACCAGTGTGTTTTTTAAGGTGTAGGCCGATTTTAACAAAGGTGTGAATAAGGGATATATGGGAGAGCCCCCAAAGCAGAATTGCCAAAAAAGTTGTCCAAAGCGTTATTTTTTTCTATTTATTAATTGTATTTAACACATTTCGCCGTGAGCGATCTTTCAGGTTTTGAAAATATAAATTGGTTGTACGTTCAAGACTTCAAAGATGTGAAATTCTAGAATGTGTCTTCAAAAAGTTGTTGGCAGAGAAAAGCTGTTGATTTTTTGGCCCACAATTTAAAATAGTTGCAAGTTTTATGATCTTTTTGATCATTTAATGAAGTCGATGCATTCTATAAGAGCTTCGGCTCTACAGAGTCGGCGTAAGTTTGAAATGTTTTCTGCAGTATTTTAAAATGATCCATAAGAATCTATCCTAACTTTGGTTTTAAAGGCCGAGAGCCAGATTTGGAGGTATGTGAATTTTTTCATACTCAGAGAAGTTCTTAACATAAACGGGGGCACCTATGAATGTCGTAGTAAGTCTTTTTTGCACGAGAAAAAGTTCGATGTTCGCCGCTAATTCGAGAACTCGTTTAGTACGTCCACACGTACTTTATGTACATGTACATCGAAATTATACATCACGGTGCAGATATCGAGTTTCTGCAATGAAGGCTGCTATTTTTAGTTATAATGACTTAATTTTGATGTCTCTTAAAAGAGAAGACGAACATTAAAATCAGCGTGAGCGTTTTCATTCTTTACGAGTTCACGAGCATGACGTCGACTTGGGGCTTAGTGTTTAACTTGGTATACGTTTAAGGTGAAAGAATCTCAGGTTATCGGGTCTTTCGGCTCGCAAAAAAAATCGAAAAATTTTTGGTTTATTATGTGTCCGGATAGCTATTTCGAGATTAATATTCTTGTGAGATTGTGTAAATCGCAGTGTTGAAAAGATCTTCATTTTAACATGAATTTTCCGAATGATAAGGGCCGTGGTGATCATTATTACAAAGATAGCGTTTGGACATAACGGATTGTTTGTAGTTACTTATTAGAGTGTCAGCTTTGCTTTGCGAAATGTTTTTAAGATTTCAATCTTTACCGTTTTTCAAATTTAAACATGTGCATGACAAAGTAATTAATATTATTTCGGTCAAAATTTCACCAGGAAGGTGTGTCCTGTCCCAGGGAATTATATAGATTCAAACATCTCATATGAGCCTTTTTGATATGGCGACGCAATTTCAGCGTGAATGGGTCAGGCTGACGACTGACCCTAATTTTATAGTTTTTTGAACGACCTCCTTGCCAAGCAACCGATAAAAAGGTTGAAATAAGGGTGCAGTTTGACTACCCATTGTATCCTTAAGTTGTTTAAAAATACCGACTTGGCGAGTTAAATAATTAAAGTCTTTCAAAACGGCTAACAGAAAAAAGTTGAATTCTTCCTAGTTGGAATAGGTAGGGATATAGCTTAGCGTCTTTTTCGGAGTAAAGTATGATTTCGGGTTTTTGAAAATAACTTTCAGGATATAACGTGACTACATGGGTTATGTTAACGTCGGATACATTTGTTTTATATCGAATAGCACAGCTAACTTGACTGGTTTTCATCAAATTTTGTTTTCAGATAAAAGGCTTATTTTGAAAAGATTTTGGGCTGTTTCACAAGAAATGGTACAACTTTTTAATAAGGGCCGACTATTTCTTTTTATATATTCTTCCGATTCGGCGGAATACTACGGTTAACCAGAAGAAATTCGACGCATAGGCCCAATTTTGTTGATACATTTAACTACACCATACAGGCTGCAATTGAATTATTGGGTTGAACTAAATAATTTCATTTTCTTAAGCCCTAAGCAATGTTCAGATAGTATTGAATTAATTTCTCACTTAGCAGTCAGCTGACCTTGTAAATCAAATTTTCGGATTTTTTTGAATCTATTAGGATTTTCGACAGTTTGTTGTTTTATATTCGGATTTTCTAAAAATATCAGTCATTGGTTCTTGTCGACGCTCAGTAAAATTAAATTGGACTTATTTTTTCATGAATTGGAAATAATCGGATAATGTCATCGTCCTTAGTGTAGCGTTTGAAATATCTTTTACCACATATCTGATATTGTATGAGCGAATCATGCTCGACTGTTCATTTCATTTACGCCCAGTGCTACAGCTTGACCACGAAATTTTTGAAATAAATCGTCTCAAGTTCAAGGTAAAAGGTCGGAACTGTCGTTACCGGCTGGAACCCCCGTGGCGATTTACTACCGAGTTCAAAAACAAAAATGTTGTTGGAATCACTACCCCTGTATTATTCTCACCTTGGCTTCATTACAAATCTTGGGTTACGGTTTTTTAGATTTTCATTTGAAAAGCTGAGTCTATTTTCTTATCGGACGAGTTGCGGCTTGAAACACGACTTTTTAATATAATCAGTAAGGTGTTAAAATGTTGAGGACTAGCAGAGAAATTAAAAGGAGGTTTTTGCAACTTTCAGAAACATGGTTTCTAGTTGAGACACATTTCTCATTGTTTTCCTATCGCATCGGAAGCCTACGGACTCTAATTCTTAACCTCTTTTGATCGAAGAGTTGTTTAATTTCATAGTCTTTAGCTAAGCTTACAAGCTTGGAATTACTTTTCTCCTGTTCAACAGGTGATCTGTTGAATTCTAGGTGTTTTCTCTTGTCGATGAAGGCGAGAGAACGAACTGATCGTATATCAATGTGGCGAGTCTCTGGATGTGTACTATGGTGGCCATGTTAAAAATATATTTTTTATAATTTATTAAACAACGTTTCGCCGTGAGCATCTTCGTTTTTGAAATATAAGATTTGATATTTTCGACTTCAAAGATGAAATCTAGAAATTCTCAAAAAGTTGTGTGGCAGAGAAAAGTGTTGATCTTTTTTCTATGGTTATCACAGATTTTATCTCGGATATTATGTTCTGAGATACTCTTGAGCGGCTGCTGTATTTGATGTGTTGTTAAACGAAACATTTAGTTCATGTTAAATTCGAATTAACTACAAGTAAAGCATATTTAGTCACAATAGTAGCTTTCTAAGCAAAAGTAAGGAGCGCCAGTAATGGTACACTTTTTAGTCTACCAGGTGGACAAGACAGGACATGTATTGCATGACCCCGGTGGACCAGTAGTAGCGATCGCTACTAGAAGGACTGAAGTTGAAATCGAAATTTATTTTGTCGTACTGTTAATCTTTGTTTGATTCAGCTGCATCCTCCATTTTTGTGGGAAACGTTGGAGATCGTACTGGATTTGAAACTACGAATGTTGGATGCACTCAGGCTACGGTTGAACCATATTTTGAACACTTTCTTGACAGGTCGATAGTATCTAGTCGTGTCATGCTCAATAAGGCTTTCTTCATCACCTGCAAAGTCAGCGCAATATAAACAATGAAAAAATCCGACAGAATATCAAAGAATTCGCCGAAAAGAAGGTTTATTTTTTCAGATCTTTTACAAAACATTGACCTTGAGCAACGGCTTAATAAACATGAAACTCTTATTTACGTCAGTTACGTTCGGCCTACCTCATTTCACGCTTACATTGGATATCAACTAACGCCTTTATTACTCGCCATAGTACTTTCAAAAGCTTCACTATATCCTGTTTCCAATGGACACCATCCAAAACTTTTACTATCTCTAAGCGCGTTTTCGAATCCCACTAATTTGTCTACTGATGTCTTGAGATATTGGTAAGTAGCAGGAGTCTTGATATTTGGGACCGCTAAATTTTGATCGTGGTGTAATCACCAAGCAATCACTAAGCAATCACTGTAGAAACATCAGTGGGATTGCGAACGCCGCTAAGAGATAGTAAACGTTTTTGAGATGGAGTTCCGTTGGAAAAGATAATTTTCAAATTTTACGATCAAATTTACGTCTTAATTCTGAAAATTGAAATTGAAAAGCCGAAATGTGAACGAGGCGACATCCGGGAACGGATGTTTTCAAAATTTGACCGGTCAGATCAGGTCGATTTTTCAGCATTTTCCCGGTCAGTCGAAACGTCGAACCCGAGTTACTTTTTTTTGTATTTGGGGTTTTTGAGGCACAAATTATATTTGGTATTTTCCTATATTAACGAGTACTTGTTCGTCACGTCGGAAATTTTTTCGTCAGGTTGGTCAGCCGCAGTCGATCGAGGCTTATATATTTACATCTCTAAAAACATTGCTTGAGGGAAAACTCGTATTGGAGGCTGGTTAATATACAGCCGAAGTTGGGTGTACGTGGTCTTTTCATATCCAACTATGAAATATCGTAGGCGGGACGGAAGCGACTCTACATCTAAGATAGGCGATCCGGGTGTCGCGTTCATGGTTGAACTTCTTTTCAAAGCTCCTTATTGGCAAAAAACTTGTAAATCAAGTGCTCCTCATTCGTCCTAAAGCGTCAACAAAACGCGAACCCGAAGGAACAGGGATTCCTATTTTAGATAATAGCTCGCTGTATCAAGAATAATTATCAGAAAATATTTTTTTATATAACCAAAAGTTCGAAATTAATAGCGCGTTTAATTTATAACGTCTGTTAACTGCTAATTATTTTCCCCACGTATAACGAGAAACAAATTCTGATGATTCGTTCACCAACTGCCTTCAAAAAGCGTAAAGTGCCCACTTAGCTGTATTAATTTAGGAGAAATTCCAAATCACCTGGAGACTAAATAAAAACAGATTATATCTAAAGCGTTAATTACGATTTCCGTACTATCGAAAACTACGCCATCTTGGAAATTGGAGTAGCCTAACAACAGCCATCCGAACAAGCTATTTGCGCGATATTTTATTATCTATTAACAAATTTCCCAAATTCCTGTAAAATTAAAAAAATCTGAAAAATTTGAAAAAATCAGCTCATTTTCGAATCAAAATTTCTTTAAATTAAAATTTTAGACAAAATTATAAAAAAAAATGATTTGATAAATACCTAATTCACTTACTCATAATGTACATGGCGGAACTAGATCTGAATTCGGAAAATGCAGCCAATGGTCGTGGCCTTACCCCATTGTGAAGATGGGCCCCCCCAGCACAGCGTCTTGCATTCCGACAGGCAAATTATTAGAATATGTACATACAAAAGTTTTTTCAAAATATTCCCGCGGGTCGATAAGTCGACAACTTTTCGAGGTTCGGGTCCGGTCCGCGTCGAAAATTTCGACCCGAAAATCAGCTCCTGATGAAATATTTTATATAATAATTTTAATCCCGTTTATTGCATTTGCGCAACTCTAGTCGAAATGACAAAACTAAGCAAAAACTCCGTTGAAATCACTTCACACATGTCGAGACATGAGTCGATTATGTTTTTTGTGTTGAATTTAAAACGTCTTGTTTTTTTGGGATTAAAATATGACCAACATTAATTAAGTAATATACAGGTTTCCAAATTTTTATACCAAAAATAGGATAGGAAAAAAAATTTAACAAAAAAGTATCTTTTTGCATGATACGGATCCTGCTGTTTAACTACCTTAGGAATCAAAACGATTCATCGCTTGTGTAGGATTATTTTAGCCAGTGCTAGCATATCAGATCTCTTTGTAGATGAGACAAGAAACGCTCGCTAGGCCGAGGTAACTCAGCAAATTAACATCAGAGGAGGTCAAATATGCCGTAATTTTTAGCCAAAAAAATCGCGCATAATCGGCCACTTCGGCCGGGTATCGATAAAAGCGGCCGTTGGTCGAAACATTTCTGCCACGATTAATTTCCCCCCAGAATATGAAGCCTTAGAAGAGGCAACATTTCCAATAGGGCGCTTTATCAACATTTCTTGTCACATGTATTTAGGCGGCTTCATGCGACTTTCTGCCCAAAATGGAAGCTTGGAGAGGCAACATTTTGATAGGCGTTTCATCACATTTCTGCCAGATGATATTTAGGGCGGTTTTCATCAACATTTCTATCACATCTTGATATTTTAGGGCGGCTTCTCAACATTTCCTGCCCAAAAATGGAAGGCTTGGAAGAGCAACATTTTTGAATTTAGGCGTTTCATCAGACATTTTTGCCAGATTGATAATTGAGGGGCGGTTTCATCAAATTTCTGCACATTTGATAATTGTGAGGGCGGTATTCATCAGACATTTTCTTGCCGTATTGATATGTTAGGCGAATCAAATTGACATTTCTGATGCACAGAGTTTAACTTATCTTAATGTTATTAGAAAGATCAACATAATGAACCAACCACAAGTTATTATAATAAGTTGAAATTAAAAGCGAAATATTCTGAGATTTTGAAAAATATCTAAAGGAAGATTTCATTATAAGTAGCCTCCCGAGCAAAAAAATGAGCACCCGATGTAAAAACGGTCTAGGAATTTGAAAATGATTCGGACTGAAAGTTAAATTTTTTGACGCCTTGAAATTAAGTCAAAAAAATTTTTGGCTCCGACCACTCAGGTGGCGCGGGTTAAACGGTGTCTGAAAATCGTTTTTTCTATTGTTCGAAGTTAAAAATTTCTGACCAAAAAGCACAAATGTTCATGTCTTTTTTTCGCAATGCTTACCTCACTTCTTTCGGGTTTAGAAACGTAAAATTCTGCACTCCAGACTTGACATCTCAATTTATATAATACCCCAACGATCACGTGCGGTTAACACCCGGAAATGAGGATGCCCGAAACTCGAAAATATTTCAAACATGATTGTAGGGTTCTGAAAAGAATGCGCAAGCATCAACTTTGTAGAAACGGTATGAGGTCTCAGTATGACACATGGTGGTGTTATAAAGACGCATTCCATGATTTGGTGTGTAACAACACCACGATATTTATTGATTTACAGGAAGCTCATCATAAGAATAAATGAAAGTACACCAGGTTAGCAAAGAAATTCCATGGAGATACATTTAAATTAGTTTTTCAGAAAATTTAAGAATTTTGCCGATCGCTGATTAGTTGGAAAAATAAAATGCTCAAAAGTCACTTTTTGACCCCGAAATGAGAACCCGCAATGAGTCAAATTAAATAAATAACAAAATTTAAAATTCTTTAATAAATCGTGATAATGTTGTTAACGGGTAATCAAACTGACCAAAGAATTGTCTTAAAGGGGAGTGGGAATGTCGCTTCTTTGGTACCTTTCAAGTCACCGCCTCAGCATCAAATCTAGAGGCAGTTGTACAATAATCTGAGATACTCAAGGTATTGCTAGATTCTAGCCTTCGTCTACGATTACACATCTCGAAAGTCAACCGTTGTTACATCACACCACCAGGTGGTAGGTCATATTCTAGAGCACTAAACGGTGTTTATTTTTTCTTAATCTAATCTTCCTTATAGACCCCACATAACAAAGCGTCTCCCAAAATTTACACAAACATAGACAAATAAATAAGAAAAAAAAAGTTTGAGAAGGAATTTTTCGATTGTTTGGACTTTTTTTTCTCGTAGAATCTCACCTTTTAACGCCGATTGAGTTATTGCCAGTCTTCGAGCTTCAAACTCTATCTTCTTTTAGAGACGAATGTTTAGAATGAAGCCCCCCCCCATTTTTTGGGGGGAATAAGGTAGATAAAATAATAACTGCGGTAAAAGGGATGAGAAGGAATTTTTGAATAAATTCTCGAATTCTAGAAATGAATGTAAAGTGAACCGGAAATTGAAAATCCCCGAAAAAAAGGTTGTACTGATCAGAACAAGAATCCACCACATTGAAGGCTGAGATATCACTGATCAAAAAGTTCTGGACTTACAGCTAATCAAAATTTTTAACCAGATCAGCGTCAAATTCGATAATTAGTTTAACATTTTGGCTTAAATAATTGAAATTTCTGAGAATTCGATTAAGCAGTTTCGATAATTATTAAGTCATGCATCGTTTTCGGTCGGTCATTACTTCACCAATAAAAAATGTTCCAGATCATGGTGAAAACACCGGTTTATGCGGTTTTAAAAGGCAAAAAATATTCGAATAGTTGAAAAATTCTAATTGTGTTCTAAGATTGTTTTAAAAAAAATAATATGCCACCATGAGATATCCTTCTGGGTCAACTTTTAAGTCATAACCGAATATTAATGTATCATAAAATTAATTCTATAAGGGCTCAAAAAAACCGACAACCACCCTCTTAAGGGGCATTTGTGGGTGCAGTAGTTTATTTTCCGACCACGGTCGCAAAATTCTGGTATTTTTTCAATTGCATCTGATCATCGCACCTCGGAAAATCGTTTGCAATAAAAAAAACACACCAAATATTTCCTGGATAGTTTTTTCTCTAGAACATTAGAAATCGCTTGCTAACTGAAATGCCCGCAATAATTACAGATGATAAAAACAAAAAACCATAGTGGATCAATTTTCCACGGAGATTCACGACCAGAAATAAAATATTGGAAACTTCGCTTGACCAATATTCTGAGAACATTTCCAAAAAAATATCCGTTCTCGGACTTGCATAAAAACGGAAAGAATTCTAGATATGGGATCATTTCAGAATATAAAAAAACAAAAACTTCAGCAAAGAAAAAGTATTCTAACAGAAAAGTATTTCAATATGTAGTTGGTTTCAGATTTTTGCGCCTTTTCAACTATTCTTCAATTTTTAGCCTAATCATATTAATAATGGGCGCATTAAATCAGCATGAAATAGGTGTTGGAGAATATAAAAATAAATTATTCAAAATTTGCTTGGTTTAAAAGTTAATCAGAATAATATGAGAAGAAATTTTATGAAAAAGAGAAAAAGACAATCGCATGTGCGTTCGTGGGTATCTTTTTTTTGTACAAATAAATTCATTTTGCCTATATTTAACTATAAGCAAGGAATTTTCAAAATAATTTTCGGCGAATTCAGAAAAGAGATGAATTTAGACAAATATGCTTGGTTTAAATGTAGACGAATTTTTTTCTGATCAGATAATATCGGGCATATGTAGGATTTTTGATACGTGGATATGAGCGTTACTTCAATGAAAAGAAATACCAGCAATCAGGTTTTATGCCTTTAAAGGTGATGTGATATATTTTTCTAGAATGAATCAGTTTTTGACTTCTCAAGGTTACGGACTCACAATATACAATTGACAAAATAAACGTGTCACTCAATATCTCACGGAACAGATATTTGGTTCTTAAAACGCCTTATTTTTCCACCGAGCACAATTACTGGCACAGCCACCAGCAATCCCCTTAACCCATCACACTCAAAACCATTAAAATCCATCTCACACCCCGAAAACGTCAGAGATCAAATAAGGCGAAAGATATTTTCATTATTGTTCTGACTCGAGATCTAGAGTAGAACTTAAATTGGAGGCTAATAATTTTTTTTAAAAATTCGTAATCCTGTGTGCCCCGAGAGTGAAATGCAAGACCAAAATAGAGATTTCAGTTTCGGTACTTCATCGGAAACCATACAGTTTCTTCAAAGTCACATATGAATACAAAAGATTTAAATATAACACGAAATATTGTTTTTATGCCTCTGATTTAAAGATAGCTCATCTCAAATCGTCTGAGAAAAACGAGTCTTCTCGTATTCTTTTGCGCCAAAATGTACGCCACGAAAATCCAGGAAACAAACTGAAATTAAAAATATATTTCGACTTGAACTTTGAAGGCTTATTACGGTGAATTGAGGGAAAAAAGTAAATTATTTTTCTTAATTTATACGAGATTAAGGTCAGACAATAACGAATTGTTAAAAACCTTTAAGTTTTTTCAAAAATTCTAATTCATCTTTGAGTTTGTTCCTCATTTTAGTGGCCTGAAACATCTTGATCAAATAAATTTTATTTTTTATCCTCAAAAAATATGGTTTTAACGATTTTCGTTAATGTTTATTTTGCAATTATCGTAATGTTTTGTTGTAAGCCCAAAATTCTCAGGTTTCGGGGCCAAAGTCAAAAGCTCATTTCTCCTCCACCATTTAACGTGATACAGTTTCGGGCTCATACTGCATCTGAAAGCACAGGCCTTGTTTCGACAAAACATAGAGAGTTTTTTTCGAAATTTTGATTTGGCGATCTCTTGAGGGCCCTTCGCTGCAACTTTCATTGTGAGCCTAAGATTTTTGACAAAATTTAGAAAACCAGAAAAAATGCTTCAAAATATAACTTTTTTTTTCGGTAATTAACAAAACACTTTCAAGGATTTTGAGTGCAATGTTCTTAACTCGGAATTAGCGTCAAAAAGAAAACAAATTAGGCGCCACATTTCAATTTTAATCAATAAATAAAATTCAATAAATTTTAGTTTTCGTTTTGGGCCGCCAAAAGCAAAATATCCGAAAAAGAGCAATAAGCATTTATGAGGCAAGGCTTCTCTTGACAGCCAGACACAAAAAAAATAGATGAAAAATGAGTGAAAATTGACGGAGAAAATGCGTAATGACGACTTTTTTAGGAGGTTTCTTGAAAGCCGTAAGGTGGATTTTTTCAGATTACGTTAAAATCACCAATTCGTTGGCCCGGGGAAAGGGGGGAGGGTTACGTATTTTCAAGATGCAAGACTTTTTATGGGATATGAGCTCTGCCAGTATCATCCAAAAATAGCTTCGTAAAGTGTCAAAATCAGGCGACACCATACCCTTAAGGGGTCTTCTCACTGATTTGACGAGTACTTTTGAAAAAAAGACATACAGTAATTTAGATACCAGTCAGATTTGAAAAAGAGTTTTCCAAATGACGCACACAAAATTCATAGCGGTTTTCTTCAATACGTTTTAAGGCTTTTTTTCTTAATTACACCAAAGTACAGAATACAAATCACGAGACGGAAATAAATTCAAACATAACAGGTTGGAAATATCTGTCATAAAGTTGATCCTTCGTTCTTGAAAATAAGATCACGTGACGTTTTCGGGCGTGATTTGATCACTATTTGATTTACTTGTTACAAAGAACCTTACATTTGCCTAATTTAGAAGGCACGTGAATCGTTCTTTGGACTTGGATGATAACTAGAACAGTCTTAAAACAACTCTAAAGAACCAGATTCACTATAGTTTCAAAAATGATGTTAAGTA
>SCLH01001699.1:159221-179107 GCA_004367855.1 Oikopleura vanhoeffeni
CGCAAAATTGACCACGTTTTAGCCATCGTTTGTTAAAATTATTAACATTTCTTATGCAAACTTTAGAAAAGCACTTAATGAGAACTATTTTAAACAATTTATAAATCGTACCGGCCGAGCTACATTTTTCTCTTTGACATTCACTCACTTTCAACAGGTTCTAAAATGTTTGATAATATTTTATTAAGCGGTACTTAATATCGAAAATATTGTTAATTTTCAATTTGATGTAAAATTTGAACTTTTCGAACAAGCAAAGTTCATTTTTTCAGAAGTCAATCATCGGCGAAAATTAAGCCTCTATAAAATTTGAAAACAAAGTTCTAAAAATATATATGCAGACCCCATATCGCCGGCTCAATGTTGCCAGATATCGCCGGAGACGGAATTCTACACATTTTGATATTTTAGTTTTTTTGAACCTATTGTAAAACTCCTTGGAAAATTGAACACCTTTTCAAATTATAACGTCATTTCGAAAGCCCACTTGTTTTTCATTTTTGAACAAAAACAATTATTTTTGTCCCCATATCGCCCAAAGTGCCAATATCGCCGTAAATGCTCAATAGTGCTTTCGGAGATATTGAGCCTGTCTCTGTAGTTATGTGCATCGAAAAGTTAAACGCACTTTATGTAAAAAAATGAAGCAGTACAATATGACTATTTTTCATTATTATCACGAATCTAACTTCAAGGAAATTTGTCGTAAGCTAAACCCAATTACCCAATGTTTTACCGGTCTTTATTGGATTTGAATCCGAAATAATTTTTTGTAAAAACTGTTTAATCACACGTCTGGTTTTGCTAAAAAAAAGCCGTGAAATATCTGAGGAAAATGTTTATAAATATTAAAGTACCGAAATTAGAATAAAACGTTAACCTTACGAATGTTAGAGTATAAAAAAATTTCCATCATTGCGCACTTTCGGACGATGGAGGTCAATAATTTCCAGAAATTTGAACGCAAAGCGTGCGAATTCTGATGACAGTTATCAAGTTCAGATACAGGGTCATCACTGAAAATGTTCAAGGACTGTTTTCCACCGAGAATCTCGGTCCGAGATCTCAATTTTTTGTAATGCTTTAATTAGTATTGTGTCAAATTTGAAAAAATGAAGTTTATGATTTGAAAATTACGTGTGTATTTCTCAAACTATTGCGCTGCGCAATTTGCGCACTTTCGGAAAAATCTAAGATTAAGATCTAGGGCCTAGTTCTAGGTCATTCTTCATATTACTGAGAGTTTTTGGATCTAAGTTATTTTTGGTCAATTTTCCTAATTTTTTTGTTGTAACTTTTTACAATATTAAAATATTCATTTTCCTAATTTGTTAATAATAAAATGATCACCACGTGTGGATTAACATTAAATGCCAAGAAAATAATTTTAGGTGAATTGTTTATAAATATTTAAGTCTGCAAAAAAAGTGTACACTGCCTGCCATGTAAATTTCATCGTTTGTTTATAATAATTTGAGTAAAGCAAAACGACCAGTATACCGCTCGTTTAACCCCTGACGACATTTGGTCACAACTTGTTTTAATTGAGACACGACTCTGTCGGGACATTAAAAAAATGGGACGAGAAAAAAATGTTTTTGTTTCGAATAAAATAGAACATCTAAATATTGTGGTCGACATTATTGAAAATGTATTGGAATTCTCGGCAAGGAAGGCTTTGGACGCTTGTTTCAAGATTACTTAATTATAAACAGACTATCAAGCCATTAAATGATGTAGAAACTAGATTTTTAATTGTAGAAAGAAACAATATTTGAAATTCTAACAACTTCGGAGAAGAAACATTATTGGAAGAATGTAAAATAACGACATATTATGTCAGAAATAGCTTAAATTGGAATTAAACGGGTGATTGCTCTGAATTTCCAAACTTCAGCGAACAGCATGTAACATGCTGCATGTTACATTTTTGCTCCGGTTCTTGATATTTTGTAGGTACTTCCCAAATTTTAACGTTTCGATTGGCTGATAGTAAATTGTGCAAAAATCAAGAATTGGACCAAAATGTGATACCCTGTATGATATCTTCATTTTAGGATGACCGGAACTTACGGAAGCGAGCTTCCAAAATTCAAATTCCTCCGATTAAAGTGGGCTCAAATTAAAGCTGTGATTATATTGGGAACAAATAGCTTTTGGCAACGTTTACTAATTCTAATGATTATTGATAGAAAATCAATGATTTTAAATCATGCAGCATGATTTATGCTATAAAATTTTAAGTTTTAAAAAAATAAGAAAAAATGATAATTTGATGTGCTCTGAATTTGAGACCAGCTTTCGGACTTCGCTTTAAGTTTCAATTAATTTCTCCTGAGAACTACTTACATTGTATGATATAAAATGTAGTTGTGGCTGAAATACACTGATGCAGATAACGCATTATACGTTATAGCGTATAAGTTATACGGTATAACGTGTTATAACATTGAGGTTAAATGTTCGAATTAGACTTTTTTCTTATCGTCTAAACACCGAAATTTTGCTGCTTTTACCAAAATTTTCCACCTTGTTCGAAAATAAGGTTAAGTGAAAATTCGTCAAAAGTCGATTGAAGCAAATGTGTATCTCTTCTGAATATCAACCCTTATTGCGGTGATAACATTCCAAGTTACATTTTTTAGATTTGAATTTAACCATTTTAAGGACCAACCTGTTTTTTTTAGCTGATATGGAGATTTTCAATTGCATCGTATGATAAGGACGGGAACATGGCTGAACCATCTAATCTAAGAATTATGAAGCATTTTGGAAGAAATACAAGAAAGGTAGTTTTTTTTGTAATTATTGTGGGGTCAGGTAAATTTATCGTTATAAATCATAAAAATGGATTTCTCATGGCCTTGTTTGTGGTATTTTAGACTTTTTCTTTCGACTCAGAATGAATAATTCATTAAATATTAAACTAACTTTTGAGGTTTGTATGATCTTTCTCTACATTTTGAGAGACGATTTGAAATAAGGAATTTCAAAAATGAAAAATGGGTACCAATGTTCAGCCCTCTAGCTCTTAATTCGACTTCGCTTAGCAAAATTCACTAACGAAGTTCGCTAGAACTGGGAAGGAGACCAACTGCAAAATCTCAAAAAATTAACCGAAAAATTTATTTTGTTTTTAATTTTTTGAAAAACAAAAAATTCTGAGTCTTAAAATGACCAGAAAAAATTCGCTACAAGATGAGTCAAAAACATCGATACCCATTTTTGACGTTTGAAATTCCTTATTTCAAATCGTCAGACTATTTCGATCATCAACGGTGAACAAGGATTTTTCAAAAAATAAACAGAAAGTCATTAAAACTTATATGAAACTTTAAATAATGAGACAAGATCGATTTTTATTCTTAACTCTGAGATGTTCAAAACCGTTTTCGGTCTTTCCCAACTTTGCGTGATGACGATTTTTTATTTTGACATATCCCCCTTTCACATTTTGGTTGAGATCCCGGCCCGGTGTGGTAACTAGCTGGCCGAACTAGCTCACTCACATACCAATTTGCACTACGTTACCACACAAGGCCGGGATCTGTACTATCGCTATAATCCCCTGTTCCAACTTTGATGAATTTTTGAATGTAAGAGCTTATAAAAGAAGGCTATTTATTCAAAAAATTATCAAAGTGTGACCAGGAAATATAGCGATTATTTTGGTGTGTTTCGATTCGATTTGATATCTCAGAATTCGATCAAAATTAATACTTTAACCAGTAAACTTAAAAATTCTTGGCCACCCTACTGTAAGGTAGGAAATTCTTACTAGCAACGGGAAAACTTTTTTTTTCTAAACATTTAATAATGATGTTTAAATTGTAGCCCGTGAAAAAATATTTCTTTCGGTTACCGAACTTCGGTACCAAATTTTTTTTTTAAACTTTTCAGCTACTGCTTAAAAATAAAAAATCTGTTTTTTAAATTGCCTAGTTTTAATCTTTAAATTTTTCTTGAAATATTTTCTTCAAAAAACTCAAGCTTAACAATTAAACATAGGCAATTTCAAGAACAGTTTTTCATTTTTAAGGCTTAGCTCACAACTTTGTTTTAATTTTTTGTGCTTAGCATAGTTTGCTCAGCATACCCAATGTGTTTTAGCTTTTGGGGTGTTCCCCGAGGAGATTCACGCTTAACCAATCAGAGCGCGACTTGGTTAGTTTATTTAAGGGGCGTTTCAATCTCCCCGAGGAAAACCCCAAAAGCTAAAACACATTCGGTACAATTCTTTCAAGGGCTACAATTTGAACATAATTTAAAAAATTTTAGCAAAAAAAAATCTGTTCCTACTTTACCCTACTGGTAACTTACCAGTGGTAAGTCTATTAACAATATTTTATCAAAAACATGTTGGATTAAAATAGGGCGGTTATTTACTGAACATGACTATCGGTTATGTAATTGTCTGATATTCTTTAATGAAAATGAATTCCCATATCAACGTGGAGACCACAGATCAACAAGGGATTTAAAGGATTCACATTACGTAGAAAAAAAAGAAATCTCATTTTGATTTTAAGTGGTCCACATCATTCCGTCTCAGTTACAATTCTTAATAAGAATTTCTGATTTAACACAACCACCAATTTTGATTTTAAGATTTGATAATGAAACGTAATTTATCCATTAAGGGGGTACCGGACACAGACAAGTAGTTCGATACATCATTATTTTCCCCGATAGAAAATCTTTGCTTTCGAATCGGAAGCGATTACGTCTAATAAATGGTACCTCACCGGAACTGACGTTTTTAAATATGTAAACTAAGGAAATAACGATTGACTCACCTCCTGAAGAATACTTTCCAACTGCTGATTTTTCGGCCGTTGAAGGACAAAAGTTAAGGCTGGACATTATTAGATCAAAATTTTTAGGCTGATATTCGGTGATATTATTTCCTGCAGTGAATTATGACTGTCATTACTTTTTTCGAATTGATGAATAAGCTTAGCACTCTTAAATGCACTTTAAATGCTTAAACAAGTCTTGTCTACTGCAAAATTTGATAAAAATGAAATTTCTTTTTCACAGCAAAAATGTCGACAAAGGTTTTGGCTCATTTTCTAAAAATAATTATCAATATAACAAAAATATATAACAAATATTAAATTCCTTTTTATTGGCCTTCGACCGATTTGCGGCTTCTTCATGTGAATTCTTCATTTATCGGCCCTTTTGAGGCAAGAACAATTTCGATGATTGCATTTTAATTTTGATGATTAAATATTTAACAAGTGACTCGTTAATAATATTTTTTCAAAATATTCATCCATGAAAAAGTTTTTTCCACAAGGCCATTACGTGGTTGATACTGGGCCAGAAATTGTTGAAAATCCAGATGATAGTTGGGGAAAAGTTGGAATAGCCATTGGCGGATGTCTCGGAGGTAAAATTATTCAATAATAATAAAAATTTCCAAAAAATCACGAATTATTGAGTTTATTTTTAATTTTCCAAATAAAACATTACTGTAAATAATTGGTTTTTTTAATGCCAGTTTTTTATTAAATTTTGAAGATATCAAAAGATGTTAAAATGTAAAAAAATTACATGTCTAAAACAATCGACAAGAAGCTCTCTTGAAGAGAGTCTCATTGAAAACATTAACCTCGAAAAAAAATTGGATTTTAAGTTAAAATTTTTAACCTTTTAAAAGTACTTACTAGTAGATTCTAAATTTAAATCTTAGATTTGAAAGTCTTGGAACTTAATCGATTTTAAAAATAAAATATTAAGTTTTTGTTATCGGTGGAGTAATGTTGATGGTCAAAAAAGAAAATGATAAGGACCAACTGAAAAAACCTATTAAAAAGAAACGAAAAAAGAAACGCTCACAACGAAGACGAACATCAATTCTTGATCTAGCAAATCATTTATAAACTGTTTTTTGAGAACAATTTCTTCAATATAATTATTTGAAAAAATTTTGGACTTTTTACTATTTTTTGGCCATGAGAATTGTTCATGTTCAGTATGGTCTCAGTTAACTTTCTTACAAAAGTATTCCCGCAAATATAATATGAAATAACCGTCGGGGATTTTGAGACAATCATTGAGAAAAATTAGTTTCTTCGTAATTTCCCGAAAGTTTGTAAGCTAAATAGTATTTGCTTGAGCTGATCTTTCTGTGATTATTTTTTAACCTTCTGGCCTCAGACACGTCTTGGAATTAATTGAGTTTTCTTCGTTAATGAAAAAATGGCTTAACGTATGAGAATCAAAGTTTGGACCAAAATGTTTTGTAAAAGTATATTTTGGGACAAATTTTAAAAGATGCTTGGGCAGTTAAATGTTGAATACGGTATTTTTACGACTTTTTTCGTTTGTTTGTAAATTGCATTTTATTTTATAACTTTTGAACAAAATATACGACTGTAACTGGGAAGATCAAGCTATGGTACAGCTAGTTGGACAGTTAATCAGTCAAGAGATAGATATACCGATTTACTATTTAGCGATAATGCTGAGTTCACTTTTGTTATATTCAAGAGTATATCCATTATTATCCCCGGGTAACACTAAAAACTTATTCCCTATTCTTTTAACAGGCAAATAAGTTTATAGTGTTACCCGGGGATAATAATATTCTGACTAAAAGTCTATTACGATTTCTTATATTGATATATAATTGATATACGATTTAATCTCTTTACATTTTCAGAATATATTTTGTTAAAATTACACAAAAACGCGTTGGTCAAAAAAATAATTTCGCATTTTTCGAACTTTAATGACGTTAATCATTTACTTAGTTAACGAATCAATTGAGAAATAAATTGTGTTTGTGCGTTGCTTATTTGAAAAATTTTAATGTATCCTAGAGTAGTAATTTCTAGTACAATCAACTACTACCAACTCAAAGGGCACCGCTAAATGCGTGAAAGTAATGGGGCTTTGATTGGGTGTTCCTTGAACATGATATGAAAAGATGACGAATCGTTTGCGTAAAATAAGCGGTGCCCTCTGAGTTGTTTGTACATAGTTTCAAGGTCGAGTGTGGAAAATTATTTCTCCTCCTCATTAATCACTTCTAGAAGCAATTTAATTGAATTAAAGATTTTGTGGGGAAATTTGCCCGCCTGTAATTGGTTACCCTTTTTAACCTTATTCCCCTGCCTCACTTTGATGAGGCGTACCTGAGTTTATCGTGTTACTTTTTTCAAGCTGTAGTAAAATTGTTTTATAAATACTAATCACTCTTATTGATGAGCTTTCGATTTATAAAAATAATTTTCAAATCTGATTGGGAAATAAGAAAATGTAACTTTCAAAACTTTTTTGTCATATTCCCAAAGGTTTGTAATGAATCGAAAGCTTATCGATATTGGTTATTACTGTGTATGACTGAATACAGTTCAATCATAGTCACTAGTTACTTTATTTTATACAAGATTAAAGAGAAGCTTAATTCCCAAATACCTTGATTATTAAAATTGAGAATGTAAATTTTAGCCAACAAAATATTTGATTACGTCCCCGATAATTCGTTTGTTCAATTTATCGAAAAAAAACGTTTATCTGTGCAAGCAATCCAGCATCCGAAAGTTTTGGGCTACTACTTTAAAAGCTTGTTTCTCGTCAATATACTTATCAAAATGTACTCAAAATCTTTGAATAAAGTTTTAAAAATATCGTAAAAAAAAACTCTAAACGATCGAAATAGCCATCGCTTTCCTTTAGTTTCCTAACGTAGGTCTTTTTTCAAAAAACTTCGACAATTTTCGAAAATATCCAAAAGCATTTTTTCCATAAAAAAGTCGTACTATTTCGCAATTTCGGATTATTTAACTCGGGTAAGACCGCCGTTAAAGATGGCTCAGCCGCCCGTTCGGCTCTGTAAAGCCAGATTATTAAATTCCAATTATCTATGGTTTTTTATTATGGGACCTTCCCAATTTAGTCTTCGAGGTGAAAATTCAGAAAATTATCTCGCTAAGGTTAAAAAAAATGTTCAAAAATTCAAAATAAACTATATTATTTGGACGATTAAAACATATAAGGAATTAAGCCTGAAGTGGAGTGTGATTCGTTGGCCAATGAGCACGAAAAAACTCAAGAGACTTGAAGACTGAACAACATTAATTTTGTATATGCCCCTATTTAATATTATACGTTCCGGAGCAGATTCGACTATACCGTAATGGAAGAAACCTCTTCTGTTGTCCTGTAGATTAGCTTCACATATGTTTTGGAGAGATTTAAGATTTTTTGCAAAAATAAGTACTGTAATTAAGTATTGAAATCGCCCCAAAAAAAACGCACAAATAATTTTTGGCTAAAAATTTGATCGTCCACTTGGTCGGCGATGATCCCATTATGTATAAGGTTCGAAAGAACCGTTTAAAGTCGATCTGGCGCTGTAGCGCCAAAAGGGCGGCTGAGAGTTAACATAACAATTTATTTGAAAAGTATTTAAGGGTGTCATGGACCAACACTTGTTTCGGAATTTTTGCTCGGGTTTGACTTCTCAGTCGAACTGTTGATATGTTTAATAATGTCTCGTATTTTCTCACGATAAAGGGCATTGTTCATTTTATGACCACAATGATGTCAATTTGTTGTCAGGAAAATCAAGCCTAACCCTATCTATTTGCTGTTTTTCCATCTCTCGGGATCCGTGACTCCGATGATCGACAATTTGTTTGAATTGCTAAGTTTTTAAGTATTGACAAAAATGAATAATTTGATTATCAACGTTGCTTTTTGATCACACTTGACCAGCAGGCTGGTATGATACCAGTGGTATCGGTGAAATTACGTCGAGAAAATTTGAGAGAAAATATCAGCAGAATCTGAGAGTTTTCACATTACAGTATACTGTATACACTAACTTACCATTTGTGGAAAACGACTTTCGGTCATGGTTGAATGGTTATGGTTTTCCATGAAAGGGTGATGGGTTTCCATTACAGAGTGATGCGTTTCCATTACAGGGTTATGAGTTTCCATTACATGATAATTTTGCTTAAAAATTTGAAAAGTTGTTTTCAGCCAAAATTTGGAATTTTCTTTGAAAAATTTTTTGAGGGCACAATTATAGGCAGTCGAAACCAAAAAAATTTGAAATATTTTTGAGCAAATTAAACATCATAAACAGAGTTTATTTTTCTCAATGCCTTGTTTTTCAAAAATGGTTCCCACAAATGATAATTCCTTGTTGTTCAAAAATGGTTTACACAAATGGTAATGGGTTTCCATTAAAGGGTCATGGGTTTCCATTACAGGGTGATGGGTTCCCATTACAGGGTGATGGGTTTCCATTACAAGGGGTTTTCACAAATGGTAAGTTAGCGTACAGTATATAATTGTGAGGGTCATCATGTGACCTTATATTCAAGACATAAGGTTGAAGTTCAAATAAAACGATTGAATGATTTCATGCTAATCAACTGGTTTTGAATTGAGGAATAGCAAAATGTTCATTCATTCATCATAGGAATTGACCTGAATCTACTGATGTCTAAAATCGATTAGTCTCAAACACTTCAAAAAAATCTAGATATAGTTTTCCCAGCCTAACTCCATTCTAAAAATGCTTACTATCTCTATAGCGGGTCGAGGGTAAAATGTGAAAAAGGTTAAATGTGAAAATTTTACATTTTCCTCTTTTTTGGGGGAAAATGTAAAAAGGGAAAATGTAAAAATTAAAAGGTACAAGATAAGGAAAATGTAAAAAAACTATTGCTTAATTAAGGGTAAAATGTAAAAAGTTGACATGTAAAAAAACTTTTTGTTTAGGATAAAATGTATAAGGGGAAAATGTAAAAGGGGAAAATGTAAAAGAGAAAATGTAAAATTTACTGGAAATTGTAATTTGATGGGGTAAAATGTAAAATTAGTTTACAAAGAGGACTGTGAAGAGACAACTGAATCGTTTTTGAAATCCGCCATGCTGGCGAGTAGACGCTGTCTAGACGACAATTTTCAATAGCCAAATTTAAACTTAAAACATGTCTCTTATACAAAATTGAAAAATGCAAAAAATAAAAAAATGATATTATCTGTCTGAAGATTCAGGTGGGCAAATTACCTTTTTTTTGTCTCGGGAATTCCACCAATAATTTCTTCTTATTTGTTCACCTGCCTAATAAAAAAGGCTGAAAACTGGCCCAATCGTAGGCTACGACCATAATGATTTCTCTTTAAAATTTATAACTAATTTGTAATATTAAAGAATAATACAGTTCATTATTTATCAAATTAGCACCGTCTATTCACAAAATAGCGGAAAACACAGTCAAATTTCTGTACCCGAATTAATCTTAGTCTGTCCGACGACCTTCCCATTTTCCCCTTAATTTTTACATTTTAAGCTCTCAAGATTAATTTTTTTACATTTACCCTCAAGTTATTTTTAATTACGGTGATACATTTTGCCCCTTATTTGTTTTGTACATTTTATTCTTTTACATTTTATCCTTAGATAACCAATACATTTTACCCTCTCGATAAATTTTTTTTACATTTTACTTTTGTTACATTTCCCTTTTTTACATTTTCCCTTTTTTACATTTTACCCTTGACCCCTCTATAGCGTGTGTTCGAATCCCTCTAATTTGTCTTAGCGATGCTTTAGTGATTGCTGCAGTGATTACACACCGATCAACTTTGCGGTCTCAATATCAAGCACCCTTATCTATAAAACCATACTCAAGACAATCACTAAGAGAAGCATTAGTGGATTCAAACACGGCGCTATAGAGACAGTAAGCATTTTTAAAGAGACTTAGGTTGAAAAGGATATACGTATGTTTTTTTCGTGAGAAAATTAAGAAGGGTTCGGAAATCGTCTATGAATTGGAGAGAATCTCCTCGTTCTTCCTCAAATTTTCCCGCAAAAAAAACATACGTGTATAGTCAATTCTTTGGAAATGATTATTATCATTTGTTCGACATAAAACGGGTGTGCTTTAACCCTTGAAGCATCAGCCCACTAGTGTGCCTGAAATTTTGAATCCGCTGAATCGGATGAAAAAAGTCCTGGAATTTTTTGATCAAACCCAACATAGAGTTTGCCACGAGGAATTCAAAAATGGCAGTTAAAAGTTTCTAGGACTTCTCGTTCAAAAATTATTTTATCTTTACTTATTTGAGAGGAATTTCTCTCAAAAAAACTCTAAAAATGCGTGCTGATCAACAGTTTAAACGATAGATAAAATCTGAGGAACTGAGTTTTTAGAGAGTCTTTTGAGTATCTTTCAAAAAAATAAAAAAAATAATTTCCACCATCGAACTCTTTTATTTTTCGTGAGTGATTTTTCAATTTTGGAAAAAATTCGGAAAAAAATAGCTTCGATTTTTTCGAAAAGTAAGTTCAAAGAAAGCTACGGCAACACTGATCAGAATTGGCTACGTTGAGATAATATTTCGAAGTCTAGCGGTTAAATTATAACAAACGTTGTTTTATAACTTTATTTTGATCATTCGCGCTGCTATCGTCTATTTATGAGAAATCGGGATGATAGATTGAAAATCGAAAAAATGTGAAAGCCAAGGTCTTAATGAGTGCGAATATTGAAAAGAATGTTTTTGAAAATATTCCTGTTTTCATGAGAAGTTAGTGATCAAAGCTCAATCTTGCAGCTTAGTTTCGGCCCGATTTAGATAAAAATTTTAAATATAATTGATTACCTCGCTAAGTTTGGACTATCTTTACAAAATTAAGATCATTCACGGCTTTTTATAAAAGTAGTTAATCCGTAATGAAGCTCAAAGTCGCCCCACTTTAGTGGTGCAGGAGCCTCTGCCGAATAAACAATTTGGAGCTTCCAAGGGTTAAGTGACCAAACCTTTCAAATATGCAACCAGTCAAAAGCTCTCAATTCAATATAATTCATTTTGATTGGTTGCATTTGGTTTAAGTGACCAAAATTTTGAGTGATAAAACATGATTAAAAATAAGATGATTTTCCGAGAGGAATTTTAAAAACATTTCATAATGAATTATTCCATAAGTAAAGAAAAAAAGTACTGGAGTTCAATATTAGTTATTTAACTTATTGTTGTAAACAAAAGTGCAAAAGAGGGATTTTTGCCGATGTTTTTTGAATAAAATTTTAATCTACCTTTCTTAATTCTAGATCTATCTTAATACTGTTCTATCGTACCCTTGGTCACTTGTTAATTCTGTATGATGATATTTTTTATTTCGAAATACCAAAATTGAATATTCACGCTCTCTGTCCACTCGAACAATGATCGTAACATTGAATTTTTAAAATTTTGATCTGTCATTAAAATTTGATTAGGAAAAAACTCGTGGAATTTTTTTTTTCTGCGTTGTCATTGGTGAAAGCTATGAACACCTAGTAGAAAGTCTCTGCTGGTATAAGCCAGGGATGGGCGTCCGAGCTAAAATATCTGCTCGGAAAAAACGAGCAGTCCATCAAACCAATCAGATCGTTTTTTCCGATCCGATCACATGTTTAAATAGTGTCCAATCCGATCCGATCACATTTTTCAAACTCGGGTCCGATCCGATATTCAAAAATTTTGATGCCCGAAATTCCGATCCGATATTCAAATCTGCTCGGATTACCCTTCCCTGCTGGGTGAGAACTCAGCTGTGTGAAAGGGAACAAACGGAAAATCACAGAAAAATCTTCCTTACTCCAAGCCTGCTCCTACGTATTTTCCAGCTATCTCACCAAATCTCAAAACTTTTCGATATAAGCTCTAGGATCCTTGTTCCTTTAAGCTGAGAGGACTCGTGTTTAACCGCGGTTAACCAGATGGTCGGTGGGATGGTACTAAACTGTCAAATAAAGTCGTGAGATCAAAGATAGATCTTTCTAATGTATGTTTCAAAAATTCCAGTCTGCATTTGTCTAACCGTACGACGGATCCGTAAAGTGAACACGACCCTATTCATTCGAGCGAAAAAGTTGTGCCGTAAGATTTGGCGCTAAGTGAAACCACAAACCATTTACACACTTTTAAAAACTGACTAAACTTTTAACAGGTGTAATTAATTAAGGAGATGACGCCTTAAGCTCTACAGGATATCATATCCGATACTTTGGGATTATTTGAACAGACAAATATTTGTCAGGTTGGTAAACAATATTTAATGAGAAAAAATGCCACAAGAGCTGAAAAAATAAGCGTATATAATACTCAAAAAAATAATAAGAAATTATGAAATTTTAATATGCAGAGCCATTAAATATCCATTTATCGTCGATACTACAATCGAGGTGGAACTTTTCAAACTCCTATTTTCCTAGAAAAAATGAAAAAATACATTTTGTTCAGAAATTTTTCGAAGATCAATGCCTTTGTGTTATTTCGTATTTTATTACTACGTCACAAATACAGAAATCCAGTGATTGTAATGGTCACTTCTCAAAAATCCAGTGATTTCACTGGTCAGTTTCTATCTGTGACGTACTTATAAATTTTAACGCAAAATTTTCTCGAATTATACGCTATATCGGAATTTTGTTTTATTTACCGGTTCTTTACTGAATTTTAAATGTGGATAATCTCTAAAGATTGTAGTCAAAATGGAGCCATACTACACCACGGTACTACACTGGTACCGGAGTTAAAATGTGCTATACGTTTTGTACTTGAGCCTCAATACATAAATCTCGCTTTCTGTTTGGTATTAGTTGCGTCAAATAGAGCCTAAATTTATGTTCTCAATATCAAAAGCGCTGCGCCAATCAGAAACATGTAAAATATTTCGAGCCATATAAAAGACGGTCGTGTCACTTATACCGTACCCCCGTACGAAGCCTCTAAAATCCCAAAAATCACTAAACCCACCCCTTTAATTTTAGGTTTTTCCGAAATTCAAATAATCAGCGTAAAAGCGCTGAGTCGCAAAATAAAAGTCGGATTTAATTTTTTAAAAATATAGTTCGAATGTCCGAAAAATTTTGTATCAGTGATTGAATTTGTAAATCATAATAACTACTCGATAAATTTTTATCGGAAGTTTTGTCAGACAAAAGTGCTGGAAAAAAACCTTTTCTCATTTCAAGCGCTTTAACTTCATAAAAAATTATCTCACATTATTTTAATCTAGATATTCGAAATATCGTAAAATTTGAGTTTTCCCTGATCCTACCGATACAAAATATTCACAAACTTAATGTTGAGAAGGCGTTTGTTGAGTCGTTTTCCTAACTCAAAGAGGAGCACTCAAAATATAATTTGTTTTGTCTTTCGAAGCGGGTTATAATGCAATTCCAGTTTTATTCGATATTTGAAATTTCAGCAACAATTTTGTATGATCATGGTGAATCTCAAAAAAATAAATGTTCTGCGTTTAAAATTCTGCAGACACTTCGTGAGTCGAAAAACGACAATCTCGTACAATAGTGTACGCTGATAAGATCAGTAACCTAGAAAGGCATGATTTTATCAGAATGTAAATAAAATACATTCAACTAGATCTTCCTATTTTAATAAAATATTTTTACGGGTTTAAAAATAACACTTTCTATTGTTTTGATTCAGAAGGTATCTTTTGGGTTCAAAAACGGTTAGCAACGCTCAAAATAACACTAAAAAACAGCCTACTATAAAAATTGAGATTAAACATAAGAAACATATGACCAAGCCTGGCATAAAATCATAAAAACGAATATGACAAGGCAGGCTTAAAATCGTCTAGCTCTGGAGCCTTTTTGGAATTTGCTTTGTGCCTCAAGAAACTCTATCGAATTTCCAATTTTTTCTAAAAATTTTAAATATTTTCGCCTAAAAAACAAACAAAAAATCGAATTTAAACCTTTTTTGGGTAGTTTTTAGACCGTCTTATTTCTGTAATTTACCAAAATTGATATGTAACAAAAAAATAAGATCGAAATTGAGTACTTTTAATTCAAACCCTTAAATCTTCACCATGAATTTCAAAGTCCCTAAAAATCGATTATTTTTGAAAAAATCTCAAACGAAAAGATCTTATTAAACACTTGGTGACAAATTCTCAAAAAAATATAAAAAAGCGTTTTAGAACCTTCAGATATCTCATTACTCCCCTTAACCCTTGAATCACAGAAGCCGATATATCGGCTCAAGTTACCTAAACCTTCTTAAAATGGCAAAAAATAAATGTCACAGAATTGTTTCTTCCAAATGTATTATAAAAGAATTTCGCGGTGATTCCGAAAAAAAATACTCAATTTTGTTTTTGATATTTGGTTCGAATATTACGGAGAGTTGATTTTTTGAGATTTTCGCCGAAGTTTACTTCCGGAAAAATTATTTGAAATAGACATCAAATACAAATGTGAGATAAGCCAGTTTTTAGGAAAGTGTTGGTGCATGCAAAACATTTAAGACTAAAGTTTATTCGTATCTTGGACAGATATTTTTTTTGGAAGTGAAATTTCAAAAATTTCGATTTAGGTATTCCATGAAAAAATTATTCATTATAAAACATATATAATCAATCAAAAAGTGTCCACACTGTCACTAAATTACGTATATCAACTTAAAATTTCTATAAAAGTGTATTAATCTGCTTTTATTTGAAAAATAGCAATTTTCATAGAAATTAGTGATTTTTTCATCATTTTTTTTACTTTTTTCAAAAATAACTTTTGATTGGTGATATAAAGAATAATCGCGATTAAAGTGCGACGTAAAACAGATACTTGTGCGTTGTACCATAAAAACAAAATGTAAATACTCTGATGGCACGTATCACGTGATATGCTTACACCTTGGTTTTCCAACTATATATTTTCTAGAATTTAATCAAATTCTAGAATTTGAATTGATTGATGCAAAAATATAACTTTTCAACTTCCTATTGCAAAAGTAATTGGAGCTTCAACTGCCTCGAGCTTTCTGTAATATAACGTCCAAAGTAGAGCCGATATATCGGCCCTGGTGCCTTGGAACTTTTTTTCTGTGATTCCGGGTTTAAGATATGCAGTCCGCATTAAGGAGGTGGCCGTCGCATTTCAAGTCAAAATAAGGGTTTTCAATCGCCAATCTGTTGCAAAAGTACGAATCGATGGACCAAATATACCGTTTCTCTGATATCATTTGAACAAAAATCTAGCATCCTAAAAAAATTAAAAGTGAGGGATCGCTCGCTCAATCAGAAACGTGCTTACTAAACTGACGCTTTATTTTTCAAAATGTATCTCCTCCGCTGGTTTTTCAAGGTACACATTCGTGACTTATAGAATGTTACGCTGAATTAGTCCGTGCACGATCAGTACAGAAAGTTTGTCACAATGTTCTTGAATTTGGCTTCAGAACACAAAAAACAGTATTTTGACCCTTTTTAGGCGTCCTCCAATCAAAATGTATCTCCTCCTGGAGTTATGTGTAACACATTCGAAACATTTATGAATGTGCACTGAGGAGTCCCGTGCAGATAGTACACGAGAGTTTGTCCAAATTTCTTACTCAGTTTTTTATAAATCTGTGTTTTATTCCCAAAACATGATAAATGTCAACTAGTTCATTACCAAAAATATTTTGAGACCTCAGAAATGCTTTCCTGACCATGTATTCAGATTAAAAAGAACTACCCTAACTCCGGCAGTCGTCTATATTTTCATAAAAAAAACCACTTATAAATTAAAATTGTGAAAATTTGTTTCAGAGCCTCATTTTGCGACGACCACCTTAATAACCCCTTAAGGTGCCATGGTTGAAAAAATCATGAAAACAGATCTCAATAATACTATTTTTAAGTCTAACATGAATAATGTTCAGTCTTAACTTTACTAAAAATCTGCAGGATAAATATATAATATATATCAATAATATCGATTATAAAGTGAGCGCGGCAATTTAAGTTGTTATATAAAATCAATGACGAAACGGCTCGATGTGTACTCTTTACTTTCTTACAGAATAAAATTGTTTCGTTCTTTCGTATTTTGATCAAGCAAATATTTTTTTTACAGAGAGAAAATACATTTTAATACAAAAAAAATGCTTTGAACATACAATTTTAATATACAGCTAAAAAATGTCATGATTTCATAAAAATATTCATGGAATACGTTTTTATATTGAAAACAATTAAATTATAGTAAGAAGAAGCTTTACTAAAGAATACTAAGAAAGGCACTCTTCGAAAACAGGATCAAAAAATCTAGCACTCATTGCAAAATTTTGCCGAAGTTATAATGAGGGGTTCACTAGATTATAAGTATACAGAGATTAATTTAAACAATAAATTTTGATGATAAACGAAAACGTTCGCAATTTTGACGAATGAATTAATTTTAATAGTAATTATTAATATGAAGACTGATAGAATCTTACAAAAAATAAGAGCTTTAGAGGAAATTATATCACACTTCAAACCAAATAACTGAGAATTGTTTCTTGTGGCTGTTAAACATTATAATATCTAAATTCAAACCCGCACTCGATTGAATCTCGACCGTAGTGAAAAATGTTGATTGATTGCGAGTTAATGTTTTTTTTTTTTTTTTTCTAGAAAAATTAAAGTATTGAAATTTGTCGAAAATTAAAAGTATCATTTTCATTTATTCTGCCAATTGTTCGACCTCAACAATGTTTTTTTTGATCATTTAATGTCAAAATTTCTCAACTTTAAATAAGTAGCTGACCAAAAATTAAAATAAAATTAAGTTTAGGGTGAAAAGAATGGTTGAATTTATAGCACGCACTCAAATAAAAATCCCTTGAGAACTCGAATTTATTTTGCCATCTTATTTGATAGGCTTTATTGAGAATTTGAAACAACATTAAGACGATTTACGTTGATTATGGCCGTCGTTATTCCTTCCTAATTTATATTATTGAGTGAGACTCTGGTGAATGGGTTTTGACAGAATAAGTATTGCAAAAAAAGAATCGTTTGCTACCAAGTAAGTTCATTTTTTTGTAAAAAACTGAGTCAAACAGTGATGCAATTTTGATTTACTGGCGTACACCTGACGCGTGCGGCTTTCAGGTTCCAAAACCTGAACAGCTTTCAACAGGGATGGATTTTTGCAATTTCATCTATGTCCACCAACTTTATTCCCAGTTAGAAGACTCCACTGACAGTGCGACCACTGTGTATTTGAAAATTTTAACCTCGCATATGAGCGTAAGCGTTACACCATCTTTCGAGTGGTTAACTGAATGTGAGGGAATACACATTCATAACTTCACTAACAAAAAACTGGCATTTGTTCACGACGTGAGCAAAATCGTTAAAAAATCCTTTCTTTATTGTTTGATTCCAAAATTTTATTTCGTTTTTGAATCAAGGCAAGATAGTAATGAAAAGATCACAAAGGAAATTTGTATCGGGCGAATTATACGAAGTTTCAGTATTGCTAGAAGAATAAATATAACTTATCACATACCATAATGCCGCCGTTCAACGGACTCCGTTGAGAGCAAAAAATGTTATAGAGATTTAAAAGTTTTGCAACTGTTCATTCTTAGGCATTATTATCAAGTGATTTTTAGCTGCATCTTCTAAAAGTTCTGAAACTATAGCATTTTCTGACATAAAAATAAGGAAACTTTTTTTGTCTATCGTAAGACTTTAAATCGCCAAGAGATTTAAACATAATTTTGACATGACCAATGCGTTTTTTAATGCTTTATTAGTAACATCTGATATTTTGATCACTTTACAAAAAAAAAATGTCGATTTTTCGCCTGTAGCAAAAAAAAAACCCTTCAAAGTGTTCATAAACTCTTTAAGCGCCAGCATTTAAACAGAATTTCCAACTTATCAAAAAATGTTTTTTTATTCCAATATCTTACATTTCTGGAAAAATGAAGGCCTCTTACAACATCATTTGAAGTTTTTGTCAAAAAATAAGATGGAAAGATTATAACGCCCACACCCCCCTTAATTAAAGAATTTTTTGAAAAAACTTTCTATTTAATCTCAAAAAAAATTTTCTAGTTCAATGGTCTATTTAGGTCTGAAAACTTTATGTAGCATTTCTAAAACATAAATAAGAAACTTGTTTTTTCGACCTCTTAAGAAGTTCTTAAAAGGTCGAAGATTGAAATCTCCAAATTTTGAGATTTCAAATCTGCTTACCATTGATCTTAATGAAGTATTGTGTCAGAAATTTTAAAGGGAAATTGCGCCATTATTCCGACCGAGTTACAGCGAACCTGAAAAAAAGGGCCTTGGCCACCCTAATTATCACCCGACATATTTCATATGAAATTTCGAAAATTGGAATCATCTTAAAAAAACAACCTCAAAAAAACATCATTAGAAAACATAATCTTTAAAGATTATTAAATCCTTCTAACTTATTTAAATTTTGATCAGGGTAGTGTCCTTCCACTAGATTCATCCAAGCGGTAACTTTTGGTTGATTTTTTATCTACAAACTCGTCAACTCGGTTGTCTTCGGTTAGGTTGGTATTATTTTGGACTTATGGTCATTCTTTGATAAAAATGGGTGAAAAAAATTGACCAAATGGGGAGCGCGCTTGAATAAAGCGTGGAAGATTTTTTAGTTAATAAAATGAAAAAAATTTTTAAAAAATTTTAAAAAAGTGAAAAAACGCAGCCAAAAAAAATTTAATTTCTGGTTGTGTTTGATTATTTGGTTGGGAAAAATCAAAGGAAAAAATAAAATTAAAGTCCAAAAGGCATGATTTTTTAAATTTCATCAAAAAAAAATTTCGGGGGGAAAATCAGACCGTCCTCATTGGTGGTTAGAATTTTAAACCTTAGTTAAAGAATAGACCTCCTTTTTTTTAGGAGGCCAGTTCCCACCTGGAAAAAACTGCAATTTGGTATTTTTACCGCGGACAGGTTTTTTTAAATTAAATTAAACCCCAATTATTTTCCAATATTTTTTAAAACTTTTCAACCTTTAAAAACGGATTATTCCTTTATACAAATACAGTATTATGATTATACTGTTTATATCATCTCTAGATTTCTAAATCTCTCTTCCCTT
>SCLH01001700.1:0-11652 GCA_004367855.1 Oikopleura vanhoeffeni
AAACCGATTTTTATTTTTGAAATTCCTTATTTCAAATCGTCAATAGTTCCGAAATGAGTACTAGTAGCACGCTGGCGCGCCATGGCGTACTTGACATGTGTAATATTGCTGAGAACATAGTAAATACGCGAAAACGTAGTGGATTTTCAATCTTTGAATTATTCTCACGAAAAAATTCGTCATACGTAGCTACGCATCGAAAATATCTCACGGTGCTTTTAACAGCTCGATGGTTTGACTTTCATCTTTTGTAATTGAAGTTTGCCAGAACAATTTGACTACCACCAAATTACAAGGCTTGCAGCACGCCTATTATCTTACTACTCACAAAAAAAATTTTTATTATAAAGAAAACCTGTCGTAATTTTCTTTGGATTTCGCAATTTTATGAAAAAATGCCGCACTTGCGAATAATCGAACCATTTTAAAATGTATAAAAGCAAATTGCATTTTGTTCAAAAAAACCAGATTGGGGTTAAAAAGGTAACCTCGTTTTTGTTAGTGAGAAGTCAACTCGTGGATAAAGAAAACATTTGATTGATGAATTGGATGAAATTGGAGTAAGGGTTATTCAAGGAAACTGACAGGCATTTCACTGTGAAGAGTTCTGCATAGACTATGCAGCATAGTTTTATAATTTGAACACTGGAGACAAGTCAATTTAAGTGTTTTTTAGATAGGCTTGTTGTTAGTGTATACTAAATAATAATGTCAACTGACGGCATAACAGAACTTTTTGTTGAATCGGATCAAAATCGGAACATTAGGGTTTGAGCGTCCACCGATACAATCCTTTTTTTTGCGAGTCTACCGAACCCAATTTAAATACAATTTTGAATTTTCCGACTCTTGCGAGAGTGATCACTGCACACGAGTTGTACAGCTACACTTTTTTCCATTTTACTATGATGACGACAATAAAACACATGTAAATGATGGTAGTCATCATTTCCAAACTTTTACCTCTGAATTGTATCATAAACTATTATCATACTTCGAAGTCATCGTTCAGGCGACCTATTCATACGATAATCTGTGTCAAGAAAAACTGTAATTAAACTTTGGCTCGAACTCCATCTTGCAGCTGAACGAATTTCATTTAAAAATGTTAACTTTCACTCATGCTATCATCAGACCTTATAATTTTAAGATTAAAACACTTTTTTGGGAAGATAATTTAACAGTCATATTATATGACTGTTGATTCAACGGTGTTGAATTTGCCTGAATATGACTCATATTAAATAAGTCATATCTATTACAGTACTTGCTGGGCCTTTTTAGCCACTTTTCGAGTCACAATTTTTAATATAATTCGGCTTTGAAAACGAGTGGTTCGATTCAGTTATAAGATAGCTCAAACTGAGCACAAATATCCAGTTAATAAAAATTAAAAAAAATGATCTGAATCGAACCATTTTTGATTTTTTCCTATGATTACTGAAATTGGTTAATTTTCAGTTTTTTTAAATAATTGGAAACAATGGTCTGATTAAGATCCTGTTTTTGATTTATTTTTTTCTTAATATTTGTGCTCAGTTTGAGCCATCTCAAAACTCAATCGGATGTTTCTTTTTCAAAAGCCGAATTATATAAAAAATTTTGGCTAAAAAAGTAGATTAAAACCCCAGCAAGAACCGTTATAGATAAATTATTTGGGGGAACCCTTGGAATTTCCAAGTTGAAAATCAGGCAATCGAATAAAATCTTGAGTTCATTCTGTCAATCTTTATTCAAATTCTTGTTAAGAATTGCTCAGAAAAATTTCCGCTCCAAACACATTGTTTGACTGAGCTTAAAAATCCTGCAACTCGCGAGTCAACTCGTTTTTTTTATAAAAGATATGGAGAGTGTCCATTGCAAAGCTTTACAAACCTCGATTCTACTAGTAGTTGTGGCGGTCAGTCCAATTTAAAGAAAACGACTCGATTCGCGAGTTGCAAGGTTTCTAAGTTGTTGTCGATTCTCAATGGGATATAAGCGATATCTCAATGGGATTATAATATCATACAAATCAGAATGAGGAGAATTTGCCAATATCGCCGAAAAGACCTACGGAATTGCACGATGTTAAGGATGTGGGCGACGATAAATGGGCTCTTTTTTACACATTTTCAAGTGAAGTTTCTGAGAAACCTGCCTTCAGAAATAATTAATTTTTTTCCAAATACGTAGTACAACTCTTAAGGGGGTAGCAGCGATGTGGCAGATTGGTACATTTTTTCGCAGCAACTTTTGAAAAAAAAAATCCGAAAAACTTTCTTATCATTATTTTTTATCTAAAGAAAAAGTTCCATACTTGCAAACACGTTTAATTTTTAAACTTTTTACATACTTGTAGTCATCTGTAAAAACATCTAGAAACCACGTTTTATCAATTATCGATCTCCATTTCCAATCTACCCGATTGAGAATTTTTTTGAAAGCAATATATTTACAAACTCACAGACATTCGGCTTTATCGCACAATAGTGCGAGATAATATCCATATGAAGAAATATTCTCCTAATATGGAAGTTTCTTTCTCATGAAAACAAGGATAAAAACAGCTTTTTAGGAAACAAAAAATTGACCTCATTGGCGATACAATATTGAAAAATTAACACTGACAGTCAAAATAAAATACCTTTAACACTCGAAATTTAATTGAAATTTTGAGGAAATAAAATTTCTCTAAAATTGGCGTCCCAAATAGCACAACGGGTCCTTAAGGCAAGTGTGGTATACTTCATTCAAGAAGTCAAAACTATCACTTACCTGCATCGTTGTACGGAACCACAATACTACAAAAATGTTCCACAAGTGAATTCGCCTGTTTTCACAGATGATTTCAAACATGAACTACTAATTAAATTTTTGGACTTCTTGATTTGCGGAAAATTTTCATAATATTTCTAAGAGAGTCGGACAACAAATGGACAAAAAACATTCTTATTGATTCCAAACAGAAGTCAGAAAATTATGTAAACACTGCATGAAAAAAAGTTTTTTCGTTTATTCACAAATTGTCAACAAATATCAGAAAAAATTTGGACCGAAAAATGCTTAAAACTTTCATTAATGCTTTGAATTTTTTCGAAAAATTTTAAGCTAATTATAAATAAACAATTTTGAAACTCAAATCGTCCTTAAATAGATTAAAACAATGAGATTTATGAGCTGATCACATATTATTGTTCAGCAACTAGATAAACATCAAAAAATAACACCCACTAATTATTTCGTAAGTTAAATGACGCCCAGTCTGCCACATCGCTTCTACCTCCTTAAGAAGGTGCCATTACTATTGAAAGCATCTGAAACTTAAACCTACGCTCAGGAAATGTTTTTTAATAGCGTCCCTAAAACACTAAAAAGCCTACTTCTCATTCATCCTCATCACTTTTTTCTTGTATTTTCGATTCAACCTTCAAAATAAATGCGCATCTCGGAGCGAAGAGTTTTCAAAAATTTGTCCCTATGTCAAAACAGCGTATTGGAGCCTCACGCAAAATCCTACTCTCCTTGAAAATAATAGTTTAATTTTGGCATCACACCGCAAAGCTGGATTCTAGTCCGAGCGGAGAAGTTTTTTTATTTTGTTCCTCAAAATCGTAGGATACGAGTTTAACATTATAGTTTGGAGATTCGGACATAAATTTCTCAAACACCTCTCTCCTTTTTTTGAAAAAATTCAAAATTCAGAAAAAATCCTGGTGGTTAAAAAAAACTCAGTGACAAATTCTCTGCAAAATAGGGCAATCAAAAAAGTTATCTGAGAAATCTTAATTATCGTCACCCTTAATTGAACCTTTAATTTCAACCCCCGAAAAAACGACTTATCTTTAAAAAAATCTCAAAACCAAAAAAAATCTTACAAGTTAAAAAACTTGGCAGAAAATTCTCTACAACATAGGTGTATCAAAAAGTATTATACGTGAAGCTGAGATATCGTCGCCCACATCCTTAAGCTAACATCCTTCGAGTGCCCATATTCCAAAAAACAATATTGCCGAACTGCGTGGGTGTTTGAGGTTTTGAGTACAACTTTTTTAAGTGTGTCATGGATGGCGTCCTGATTCTAGATTGAGTTTCCTTAATCTACTCTCTTGGATTTTTGGTTAATTTTGGTAGGCGAAGAACTGAATTCTCCGTTTTTTGTTATGAACTTCATTTAAACTGATGAAAAACTTCCTTTTTAATTGGAATACCTTTTCAACGCCATCAAGGCATTTAGAACACCTACGCGTTTTTTATTTATGTACGAAAACCTTATTTTTGGTCCGCATTTTGCCGAAAGTACCAATATCGCATAAATTTTTGGCGAAAAACTTTCTGCGATATTGGGCTTCCACCTGTATAAAAAAAGATTGAAAGATTTATGCTTTTTGATACCTGTGGGTATCTTTACTTCCAAAGTTTGGTTTGTCCAATGATTATAAGATCTTTTTTCCACATTTTCAGCTGTAGTTATAACAGCATTTGATACCTGATATCTTTTTAGTTATTCAATTTGAACAAATATTCTCCAACAGGCCTCGGCAACCCTTGGTCAAGCCAAACCAAGTAAAGCCAACTGATTTTCACTGTCAAATCAAATCGTAGGTTTGAAAAAATTATGCAAGTGTTATATCCCATATTCACACTTTTGTTAATATCCCGGCCCTGATTAAGAAACGTTGTGTGTTTGTAAGTAGCAGGGCCGGGATATTAACAATAGTGTGAATAGGGGAATCCCCTAAGGGGATATCCCTCTATTTCCGTTTGGTTAAGATTTGGTCACATAACGATGACAGAAATTTATATAATTCGGCTTTTGAAAAAGACTTATCCGATTAAGTTCTTAGATGGCTCAAACTGAGCAAAAATATCTAGGAAATAATCAAATAAAATCCAAGGCGGACCAATTTTTTTTCCTTATTTTTCAAAAAATTATTGAAAGTGTTTCATCATCAGTTTTTGTTAAGAAAAAAACAAGTTAATGGTCGGTACATTAATATTTATTTTATTATTCACTAGATATTTGTGCTCAGTTTTAGCGTTCCAAAAACTTAGTCGGATGAGTCCTTTGCAAAATCCGAATCATATAAATTTCCGTAATCGTTATGGGACCAAATTGTCACCAAAAGCCAATAAAGGGATATGGCCGATATTATATGGCACAGTCAATGACTGTCAGTCATAGCAGAACATATTTTTGGCTTGACTCGACACGAAAAATAATGTGGAAATTTGACCACTCGTAGTGTCTTTTTAACATTTGCTTAAATAATCAATATGATATCGTTTTAATGGTAAACTGGCCAGAATCGATTGGTGGTGGTTTCGCAGTCATCCAACATAGGTTCGCCCACTAGAAACGCCAAAGTGATTTTTATCAAACTGCGGCCGAAAAATGTTTCTTTTATATGATATAAAATAAAACATATTTTTTGACCTACAAGTGCATGCACCAAAAAGTTAATTTGAACAACGTCCGTAAAATGTGTGACAGTGTATGATAAACTTGTTATATTCATCGGAGCATAGTTTTCGTTTTGAATCGACAAAGGAACTTTGTCCAGGGTTAACAATACAAAGAAAATATATTTATAAAATTATAAATGAGCAGTTCTACGATGATTGTTTAAAAGCAACAGTCACAAACACTTAAAAATGTATTTTTAAATTAACCGGAAACCTGTGATGCTCATAAGAACTCTCTGTGTTTTGTCATCAGCGCAACGTGTGATATTTCCAGGACAAACTTTAAAATGATGAACATTGGAATCTTTTATGGTGTTAAGTACTACTAATCTACTATACCAAACCAACAAAGTCCAACTAGAGTAACATATATCTCGTTATAATAAAGGGCAATTTGCCCTCTGGCCTTTATTTGGGCCCTCTAAAAGCGGGGGGGGGGGAAACAACGCGGCTTTCAAAAACGACTCAGCCGATTAGGTTCTTAGATCGCTCAAACTGACCACAAATGTCTAGTGAATACTACAATATAAAAATTGGTCCGAATCAGACCATTGTTTTTGTCTTTTAAAAGAAACTAATATTAAAAAATTAATAATTCAGAAATTACAGTAATCTCAGAAAACAATAAGAAACATTGGTCCGATTCAAACCAATTTCTAATTTTTTTATTCATTAGATAATTGTGCTCAGTTTGAGCTATCTACGAACACAATGAGATAACTCGTTTTCAAACGTCGCGTCGTTTTCTCCCCCTCTCCCGCTTTTTGAGGGCCCAAATAAAGGCCAGAGGGCAATAAAAGTATATCCCCCATTCACACCTTTGTTAATATTCCGGCCCTGATGAGGAAACGTAGTGTGTTTTTAAGTTGTAGGGCCGAAATATTAACAAAAGTGTGAAGAGGGGATATGTTAGGTTAACGAGCGGGTTCGTGTTATAAATTTGACCTCAAAAATCACAATTAATCACGACTAGCAAACTTCAAACTCCGAAAATAAAGAGTTATTTTTCTCCCTAAGTACATATGCGATGACTGAAATTATCAATGTACAAATATAAGCTCTAACAAAGTTTCAATCCGACCAAGCCATATTTTTTAATGAGTTTTCTGAAGAAATTTTTCCTTATCAGATCATTCAGAAAAAACGCAAATATTTTCGCTCAAATTATTTGAGTATCAAAATGTCGAGTTATTGAGATAAATAACTTGTTTTTTTGCCGATAAGTTCTTCTGAAAAATCTTAAGTAAATTTGTTTAAAGTGTTTCAAAACACATCCGCTTCCGCCGCAATATTATCAATATTAGGGTATAAGAATTCATCACCACCTGTAAGCTCATTTCGTGTTGGAATGGCAATAAAAATATCCACATTTCTGGGTACTAAAAAGTATGCAAGAATACCACAAAGAACTCCACAGACAAGAACAGCACCCAAACCACCCATAGAAGCCCAAAACAAGAATAAAAACTTTGTTCAATCAATCAAAATTTGTGTTATTATCTTCGATGAAAATTTTTCGAAAATTTATTTACTGAAAATAATTTTCGGTTTTATTCTCAAACTGACCAAAAAGCTGTTCGTTTAGGTTTGAGTCGTTCGTCGTTCATAGGCACAAGTGCTATGAGATCATTTTGTTCATTTTTTGGAAGACGTCCAATTCCCTGACATGTTGGGCAATTTGCGTATTCTTTGGGTCCGCCTTAAAAAAGTTGCATTTCAGAAAACAGACTTGATCACCAAACAAATTTACACATTCTAATTTCTTGTTGGAAAGACGTTGCCACCGTGGCAAAACGTTTATATCGAATAATAAAACTGCATAAAAATAAGGATATTTGGGGTTTTAAATGCTGGAATTGCCGAGATGATTAAAATAAGTTTTAAAATGAAATTTTTTCATCAAGGATCGAAATAAGACTTCAAATTTTTTATCAAGAAGCAAAATAAGACTTCAAATTTATTGTTAGAATTTGGCGAAAATTTGACCGAAATTTGATTGACTTTATTTTTTCGTTCATTTCTTGCTAATTTCAAAGTAGTTTGAATCTTATTATGCTGATAAAAAAATATATTTGGCAACTAAACAAATTCTTCATAAATTGACGAACGCCTGTTTTCAAGGTTCGGAACATCTTCTTCTGTTGGGAGATAATTCTTATTCATAAAACTGCTCATTTTCTCTATAATGGTCGATTAGATATGACCTTACTTTGCTGAGTTTAACACTTCAATGCAATTTTTTACCAAAGATCAAACAAATAAATTTTGATTTCTTATTTTCTTTCCAGGAAAATAAATTTCACAAATTTGAGAATATTTTAATGATTAATAAAAATTTTGCAAAAATTGCGTGGGTTAAGGACCTACCATTCAGAAATTTGAGGAACGAAATAAACTTTTCGTTTAAGAATTGAAAACCGCGTGGGCGTTCAAAATGACGTCAAAATTTAAAATTTTTTGTGTAGAATTAAAAGTTCATCAAACGCGATCAGAGGAACACTTTAAAAAGGAGATTCAGGCGATTTAATCCTCAAATATGATGTCCTTTTAGTTGTCCCAGTGAGACACGAAGAAGGTGAATTGGACAAAATTGGCACAGATCCACCGGTTTCTCAGATTATAATGATTGACCATAACAGTTCATCAAGGTTTTTTTGGGATCGAAAAGTTAATTCTAACATGCGCAATCATACATATCAGACGAAACCCTTGGTCCACGGCGAGCAGCTTGACGTTGCAGCTTCAGCCTTTCATTGAAAAAGGTCCCTCTGTTCAGTTACAGGGTTTTTACCCCACCTGGTGATGTAATTCGCGGTCAGAATTTAAATTGACGTTTTGAGCAGGAGCGCGTCGTGCGCAAAAATTCCATTAAGTACAAATTGTGGCCCGTAAAGTTCTACAAAAGAAAGGCAAATTAAAAGTGGTCGCTGGCCATACCTGAATTGATTTTTTGTGAATAAAATTTTTTTTGCCTACGCATTTTCGCCATTTCGGATGGTTTAATTTTTCCATCCAACAACCAAAATTTTTCATCAAACTTATTCGAAAATTATTAATTTTGTCTACACCAAAATTTTGTTGCGGTCACGCTCGTGCGGGTTTTAATTGGAAAAAACATTATTTATTTCCTTTTTATTGAGTTTTAAGCCAGAAAGTAGAGTTTTCAAGAGCGATTTTCTGAGGGGACCCAATTTTTTTTCATCATTTAGATCATTTTATTTGGTTAAGAAAGTCCCGGTGCGCACCTTAAGTCATGTTTTATAGGTAGCAAATACAAGTGTGTTTTTAAACACTCAGTTTCAGGTGGGTAATAAAACATTGAAAACAGGTGGGGGTTAAACAAATCCGGAAACCATACTGCAGTTGATACCAGAACACGTTTAATTTATGAAGGATCAATTTTTGGCCAACACGATTCTTTTCGTTGTTAACCCCCACCTGTTTGAAATGTTATATTACCCACCTGCAAATGAGTGTTTAAAAACACACTAGGTTTCAAACTTGACAAAAAGATTAGGTTCAAGGAAAAATTTTCGTCTCAAAGAATCGTACCATTTTGCACATTCGGATCATGTTGGATAAACAGGCACACTTACAAAATATGTCGAAGTAATTTGCTTTGTATTTGAACAACATACTTTGGTTTGTTCCAGATGATTGCGCATTTCCGGACGATAATGACACTTCTTGCATAATGAATATTACAAGTAGGACAATCGGTCAGTTTTGCCTCTATAAATATAATTTTGTCGTTTTCGAGCTCTATGCTCTTTACTGACTCCTGAGAAAAACTTTGACAATCGTAGGGATACCCAAGAAGCGCACGGTGCTTTTTTGAGGGTGAATAGGAAACATTAAAATTCCTAATTTGGATAAAAATAAAAAATAGCGCAAAAGAAGTAGCACCGTGAAGTATGTTGTTACTGAAGGCTCAATAAATAATTCAGTTTAATTCGAAATGATTAAAGTGTATATTTTGGCTTTCACAATTTATTTTGGCACTCAACAGGAATTCAAAAAAATCCTTAATAGGCGACCCCAAGTTTAAAATTCACAATTAAAGTCTCAAACGATCAAGGGCCCTTATGATTGAACAACAAGATTTCTTGAATTGCAAATTTCAAAGATTAGAGAAATATCAATTTGAAATAAAAATCCATGAAAAGTTTGAAAAAAAAATAATAAGCGGAGATAATGGTTGATTCATGATATTTCACGGGTTGCATTTTCGTCCAGTAAGTCAGTTCTGATAATAATTTCACCAGAGATAAACTCAGATGGGTTTTTGGTAGACCAATAAATCAGAATACATTGAAATTAAAACTTAAGATTTTCGCAATAAAAACTTTTTAGACTGTTATATAAACCAAACGTCATCCAAATGTATTTATAAATCACCATAAATATTGTTTTTTACCTTCGTTTCTATCAAAGTCATCTACGGTCCTACTTATGCCTAAACAATTCAGAAGGTAAGCGAGTCGCTTAAAGCGACGGATGTGGTCGCGGAGAATACGTTTTGACCTCACGTTAATGTGGGAGTTGACAGTTTGACACACATTGGTGTTGTTCTTGGAATTTTTTCTTAAAGATTGATTTTGTATGTCAATGAGAATATATTTTTCACTGAAAATTCAGTGCATCATAATAATTGTTGAATAAAACCTAATTTCTCATTATCTGGAAAACTTTTATAATTAAAATTTTCCGAATTTTGCATAATTGACTCGGATCAGCTCAACCGTTTAAAACTTCTTTTTGTTGATTGGTAGTTTTGAGAACAAATAAAAATAATTCAAAATGATGTCCTGATTGGTGTCCAATTGACTAAATCGGGTCCAGATAAGAATCCTACAATGCAATTAATTGATTTAAAATGAATCTAAAATTGTATTAATTAATAAAAAATCATGTTGCCGGAACCATACAAAATATTTTCACCATCAGGTCGACGGCCAAAGGCCGTCCTCGAACTAAAAAGCCACTTGCCGAAATAATCATTCGCCTCAAAAATTTTTAGAAAGTGATTATTTTCAAATAGCAACAAACCCCCTCAGAGCCCAAGAACAATGTTATAAAAACTTTTTTGACTAAATTTTCCATCAAAATTCTTGTGCTTTTTAAAAAAATTATTAATTGAGGTGCCAGCGGGCTAGAAATTTTGTTAATAACGAAAACAAAAAATTCTAGATAAAAGTTTGGACGGCCTTATGACTACAATGAACGTTCACCAATATTCGAATTATTTCCGTGACCGTCAATATCCATTATTATCCCCGGGTAACACTGAAAACTTACTCCCTATTCTTTTAACAGGCAAATAAGTTTTTAGTGTTACCCGGGGATAATAATGATTATGCTTCCTAAACGCAAATTCATCGAAAAAATCACTACTCATAACAAGTAATTCAACAATTATCACTTTTCTTGACCCCATCATGAGAAGTCATTAGACTGAGAAACACAGCTTCACGGGATAATATCTGCCAAAAATATCGCTCCCAACCGAATATTTTTCGCGTCAAATTTATAAAGACGTCAAATAATTATTTTTTAATCTACTTGTCAGTTACGCAGTCATTTTTTCACATGAACTTTAGTTTCAGTCTTAGTGTCCTGAAAAGTCCATTTCTTCACACTTCGCACAGAGCCGACTACTTTATGATTCACGGAGAAAATTGAAATCACAGTTTTTGCTGTATAGAAATTTTAACTCCCACTTGAGCATCCTGTTTTAAAATTCCGAAATAAATATCCTTATTTTTATAATAGGAAATTTTGGTTTCAATTTGCAATCTCTCTGTGTATCTTCCAAAAATAATGGAAGAGAATCATATTCTTTTCCGAACCTAAGTCCATCTTCAAAATGTTTACTATCTCTATAGCGCGTGTTCGAATCCCACTAATGTTGTCTTAGTGATTGCTTGAGTCACTACACACCGATCAACTTTGGTTGTCCGAATTTCGAGATAAAAATATTTGTATCGAAAATAATCCGCAGGTTATGATCTAAAGTTACTGCCTTGTACTTTTTAAGTTTGGGTCCCGTTAAACAGCAAAATCTGCTTGATTGTTCCTGTGAAAAGTCCATATTTATAAAATATTACTTTATTTCGAAGATCGTTTTTAATTAGTTGAGAAACAGTTAATTATTATTTTTTGCAGGATTAAATCCCTTCACCCCTAGACTCATAGAGCCATAAAAGT
>SCLH01001700.1:12834-35684 GCA_004367855.1 Oikopleura vanhoeffeni
AAAGAATGGCAGACGAATTCCTAAAACCGAGAAAATTAAAAACCTTGTTTTTTTCAAAAATTAAATTATGAGAAAAAAGTGATAAAGAGGAAATTTCACGAAAATCTAATAAACAGTAGGAGCAATATATTCGAACGGCTCTATCGAAAAAAATTTGTTTTTAATCTCCAAATTCATTGGCGAATACTCAGGCGAATTTGAACCTCGAACTTCATATCGATCTTTGTCTTTCCGTCTTCAAAAAATGAAAAGTGACTTATGGCCTCAGGTCAGGGGTGAAGGGATTTCCCCCCTCACACTTAAACTTTTCTCTTAATATGACTTCAAAGTCAAGCCAAAAAAGTGGCTCTCATGCCTCTAGGAGATATCAATACTCAAATGAGTCTAGGGGTTAAACGAAATTTTGTTAATCTAGGATGTGTGGGCTGAAAAGTGGCCCCATGAGTGGCTAGGAGGGGTCTCAGGAGTGTCAGGATTGGCTCCCTTAGCCCGCAGATCCTAGATTAACAAAAATTCGTTTAAGAAATATCATATCCTTTTCCAAAACTTTGTCCTTCTTAAAAATGCTTACTATCTCTATAGCGTGTGTTCGAATCCCACTAATGTTGTCTTGAGCGTGCTATTAGGCAAGGGTGCTGAATATTGGGACCGCCAAAGTTGATCGGCTATAGAGATAGTAAGCATTTTTAAGATGAACTTAGGTTAACAAAAGGATATAATTTATATGCATTGAAATTTTGTAATGGGTTTCCATGCTGAAAATTTAAAGTTTATAAAAGTTTGACTAGAACATGTTGCCTCCAAAAATTCACATGTACATAAATAGACGCTGCTTTGAAAGTTTGATTCGTTTTCAATTTTGGTACTAAAATATTTTCTATGATATTCATATAACCTTTGGGCTGGAAACTGATCGTACTACAAAGTATAAATGTAACTTTCATTTTAATATACAAGACAAAGATACGTTCAGCGTTATTTTTTTGACATACTAAATATGCTGAAATTTAAGTCGAAGATTCTCGTTTGGTCAAATTTCTTAAACATTTTAATTTTGTCAAGTTGCAAATATGTTCCATAAAAAGTGCAAAAAAAAATAGCCTTTTTCAGCAAATGTAAAATATCCCTTTATCATTTTTTGTTAGAATGCGTAGCCACTACTCATTTTAACGTTGTGGCTACGCATTCTAACCAAAAAGTGATAAAGGGATATTGCTCTACAAAAATAAATTTTTGAGAGCCATTTCTTTAAAAAACGAAGCGTTACTTCGAACAAATACTTTCTGTTATTAGGAAAAAAGAATTATCAACAATAAATATGGATCTTCGACTGTAGACTGGAGTACAATTGGAGTACAACTGGAGTACAGAGACCCATTTATAGCCACTTTTTGTTATAAATTATAAGATAAATCACTTTTCCTTAAAATATTTGATCTTCGAGTGGCTGTATTCGTAAAAAAATGATTTTTTTTCTTCATAAAAGGTTCAGCCTGTATTTATCGTCTATGGAGTTAACAACGAAAAAATCTCGATTGATCTAAAATTACGTATTATTATAAGACTTTAAGGAGCACTGTGTTGTACGTCTCCAGCATTCAATTACAAATCGCGTACTTTGTGTCCCAAGACACCGGCGCTCCTAATAAAAAAATCCGAGGCAGCAGCACGCAACCCCTTAAATCATATATAAGCGAAAAGAATCACTCGTACTCATATTATTTACAAAGTCATTTATTAGAAACTTTCCGTTTCACGTATTATTTAAGCTTTGACTCAGATGAGAATAATTATTTTCTTTATAACTTGCATTAGCGCAGGATATCTTCAAGGAGGTTTTTTGACTGGGGAAAACCTAATTCGAATGAGTGGTTCATCGCGATTTATTGAGGTTTCGGATCGAAAAATGTGCGATGACATTTGTGGGTATATCAAAGGTACGACACAGGGAAAATGTCTATATATCAATAGAACTTGTGCAATTCCACGACATTTGATTCAAAACCTCGGGAATCATGGTTCTTGGCTCCAAGTCGAAACCGAAAAACACTGCAGTAGTCTCTGTGCAATTTTTTCATCGGATAACTGTAGCCACTCGAATTTTTGCAGCCTTTCCGGTCAAAAGTTACATGGATATTGTCAATTAATCGTAGAACACAGTCATCATGTCAAGGAATTCGGACTTCAATGTAAAACTCAAGAAAATTTTGTGCATAAAACTAGGCACACTCGGCAAGTTCGCTGCCAGGGTCGGAGAAGATTTTCTAGATTCGGCAGATGTTAGATTTATTTTCAACCCGAAAAGACATTCAAGATGTTAGATAATTTTGTTAAGGCTTAACATTTCAAAGAAAATCATCGTGTACAATGCGTCTTATTATTCGTTTTATAGTCAAAAGAATGGTGGCGTGAAACCAGGTTTCACATGGGTTAATTATCACCAGATTATTTGTGCTGACCAAAATAGTATATGCTCGAAATAAAAAAAACTTCGATAGTTAAATGTACCGAAATGTTTAATCAAAACATACAGCATGTAATTTTTTTGTTCGAGAAAATTCAAAGAAAGGGCCTGAAGATGTATGTGATGAGAAGCGGATAAAAGTTTTTTTTAAATGAATTGACTAATCATGTTCAGGTTCCTTCCTTTTTACTCAAGATTGTTTTTCTTAATAAAAAAATTAACAAACTGTTATGATTCATTTCACGCCAGAGAAATTTCCCTTGTTGGTCTCGAACAATTATATTCCATACTGTATATTTCAAAAAAAATGTAATTTTTAAATTTGAAACGAAAACATTTTGACCAGAATAGCATTCTTTTCTTGTCTGTTTCTATCTGCTATAATTAACCAAATTAGGTTAGACAACGAAATCTGTGTAGCACTTTAATTCCTTTTTAAAATGGAAAATAATACGGGCTGTTTAATTGAAAAATTTTGAGTCTTATCATCTTTTTTACAGATAATCTTTATTGAAAAATAAAAATAGTGCAATAGCAGCAGTATAAAATGGAAATTCAGTCAGACTTTTAAAGTATGAAAAATCGACTTTAAAGTCATATACGTTTTATTGTTTTTTCATTCAAGCTGCCAATCTTTCTTCAAAAATCATTCCTTTCACTGTATACAGTTACTTCAGTATTATTTAAAAAAAAATAATTAAAATTACTATTTAAAATTCATTACACTATGCCTTTCTGTGCCGTATTCTTCACCACTTAATAAAAATAAACTTGATAAGAATAAACTATTTGCAATTATTTTGAAAACTAATTTACTACTGGTTGAGTTTTCAGTTTCTAATGGCTTCTGCCAGACTAGATCTAGAAAAATGAAAACTCAACTTGTACAAAACAAGCAAAAAACAGAAATTCAATGACAAATTACTACTCACGATGAATAATGTACGTAAATCCAGCGTTTTAGCGTAGATTATCATTTATGGGAAAACTCAAAATCCCATATATGTAATTTGTGTCAAAATTTAAATGATACAATGTAACAAATTATCTATCACATGTTAAGTATGGGGATTAAAATAATGTTTACATCCGGTCTGATAATTTATCATCAAGACTCACTTTTTTTTCAATGAATTAACAGCATATATCCCTTAATCACACTTTTGGTAATATCCCAGCCCAACTACTTGAAAACACACAACGTTTGCTAAGCAGAGCCGGGATATTAACAAAAGTGTTATAAAGGAATATTAACATGCTATTTCGTCATGTAAAATTATTTCAGTTTTAAAAGGTTATATATGTTGAATGGTAACAGTTTTTATCGGCTTTTTCAGTCATTTTGTTTATCAAAATTTCTCTATCAAGCTTTTTTAGTTGAATGTAAAAAACGCTGCTAGATGTCGACTATGGTTTTCCCGTTATCGTAATAAGAAGCCTGGGCCCACCTTAAAAAAAATTACCAGAGAATCTTGGTTAATATTTATAAATACACAGAATAATTTCAAGAAACTAATTAACCAAAATAATAATGGTAGAGTTTCTCTGCTTCTTTGATTAAATATCTGTCGAGAATTATAATCATATATTTAAANAGATATAATATCAGCCAGTGTAGCTTATCTGGCTTTTATAGGGGAAAATAACCATTTTTTTTTATGAAAAATTGTGGATTTTTTTCCATCACAATTTTAAAACCGATTTTAAAATAATCTTTTGATTAATTATATATCAATCAGCATCAGAAAAAAACGATGACTGGTAGAATCTGTGCATCCATTCAATCAAAATAATTTGTGGAACACACTTTGAGCTTGTATCGACGTGATAATGCTGTAACTTGCTCTTATCAGTAAAATTTTCTACGAACTAAAATCAAATTCTAGAATATAAATGTCGGATGCCAAAAATTATATCGTTTGGAACTTCCTTATGCAGAAAAAAAATGACCTCTAACTACCTTGGGTTTCTGTCTAGGCGCTTGAACAGTCACCTATATAAGGTGTCGGTGCGTTGCTGGCGGCACTTTTTTTTCTGTGCTCCACACGGGGTTAGAGTAAAAGTACAAAATATTTTGAAGGCATTATTCAGGATGATCCAATCTGTGAACTTGGTACCCGTACCAGTTTTTTGATTCGATTTTTATCGGATTCAAATTAAAAATTGTACGAATAAAACTTGAAAGCATCAGAGAAACACGCAACTTTACCATTTGTAATTTTCGCCCACCTGTATTTTAAAAATTACAATTGTTTTACATTTATTTTCCCGAAACACCAAAACGGGAAACCTCACCTAAAAATTTCAGTTGAAATATTAAAGGTTCCTGATTGTGAGTTAAATCTAAACTTTGGAACAGTGGAAATTGGATTTTTTGAAACGATTTTTGGCGTGCAATCTTGAACTTGATTCGTTGATTCGTTTTTTTTATGGCAATGCGTGGAAACAATGAAAAATAAATCCGCATGATTTCATTATAGCATGTTTGAGGACATTCAATGAAGAATTAAGCATCACATCGCAATCAATTTGAGCATCGAATCATAGCCCTATGATTATAGCAAAGTGAACAAAAATTTTTGCTATTAATTGAACATTGCTATGACGGTCGATCTTATGATTTTCAAATAGCCAATTGATATCGAAGGCTGAAACCTCAACTTGATTGGGGTTGGCAGTAGAAAGGCCCAAAATAGTAAAAGGCAAAAAATCGCATAATTTATATTTTTCTCGTAGTAAATATTTTTTTCAGAAAAATTTGGTATTGATGTAAAATTTCAGGCTAAAATTTGAAGCGGAAAAAGTAAAATTTGACAACTGTTTTTTGATGAAAATTTGTCGAGAAAATCTAAAGAAAACGCAAATCTTTGATTGCGACCACGAATATCTGCAATTTTATCATTACAAACTTCTTCTTTAATTTTCAAAAAATTGGAATTTCCCGATTTTTTGGCGCTTGCTACAATTTTAGCCTTTTACAGACGCTTTTTCAATCGAGAAACGACCTGCTTTGAAATTTTTATAATTAACATTTCTTTCTTGAAGTCACCGAACTTCGTACACCGAACCGTAGAGAAAACATAACTTGCTTTACAGTGTATACATTGTCATATTAGCGAAGTTAGAACTGCAGGGAGGCGAATTATTGTTCAGGGTTAAAAAGTCGACTTTTCGCAACAAGTTTATTCCTTATTAGATACAACAGTAATTTTGAAGCATTTTAAAAACCAATTTACGCAAATAAACAGATTTTGGAGAACTTTATTTTTTGATATCAAAAGACGAATTTTGTACAATGTATGTCAAAAGTCGTAATCGCTGTATCGATAGTGGAATATCCCGAAAATTGGAAAACTGGTAAAAGCCGTCGATTTTGCACTTCCGATCGAAATTATTTTTTTAATGAAATGTCATGACCGAAAATTGCTGCAACATTGATAAAAAAAAAAGTTTTCCGTTTTCAATTCACTGTGATTATCGTATAGCATGCTCCCATTGACATGACTGTCACCGGTCGAGACTAGAATGAGAATGAGATTGCGGGTTTAGAAATGCCGGATTTAAAAAATTATTTTTTGAAATTTTTCGTGATTTTTTTCAACGTGAATATTTCATTGAAAACACTTAGATTTTTGGTCATGATTGATAAATGTGGCTCAAATATTTTCAAAAAAGTTTCTCTTTTAATTTCACTTTTCACTGGGGGGATTATCGAAATAACAATAATTTTTTTTTCCTTCGAATCTTTAACTATTATTTCCAAGGCCTCACAATTTATGGTACAATAAAGAAAATTTCGAGGCACATTTTCTGGAAAATAAGTTCAGAAATTTCTGTGTGACGTAAGGCAAGGTTTTTCGGGTTGGTCAATAAAACTTAGATCAAGTATAAACCAATACAATTACCTTTTTGTTGTTTGATTGCGGTCTGACATGTTTCAACTATGAAATATTCGACGGGTCGCGCGGATAACTCAAAAATAATCACAAAGCCTCCTAAGCCACGCAATCCAATTATACTTTCTTATCCAATGAGTAGAGAAATAAGCATGGTGATCTTGAAGTTTGAAGATTTAACGTTTCCCACACTTATTCTAATATAATACAGAGCAGACCAGTCGCAAAGGCTATCAAAAAAACGCCACACTCAATTAAGCCTTTCTCATCCAATGGAGTAGGAGAATAAGGCATGTGTGTTAAAAAGTTGAGACATTATACGTTGGTACACGCTTGACTTTCGCGTCACAAGACCTCCGGAAGCTACCCACGATCATACTCAGATTAGGCCTTCCATGGGCGATAGAGAAATATCGGCACCGTCACTCATGCGTAGTTTAACCCTCGCGGCTGTTCCAAATTTTAAGATTTAAAATAAAAGTTGGCCGGGATATTACAAAGTGTGAATAAGGAATATTGTAAAGCCTTCAAATTTAAACTTCTGTGGATGTTTTAGTTCGAATTCGAGTTCAAAGCACTTCGATAAAGGAGCGAATATATCTCCCTAATGGAACTTGCTTAGTTTTTGGTTACTTGTTAAAAGTATCCAGACAGAACGGCATGATCAAATTAATTATTCAGACTGATTTGATGTCAGTTATTCTTTTATTGGTTCTCAATTGTTGTAATAATTATTAAGTGGGACCAAGAAATTAGTATTTTTGGACCAGAACAAGTCCTTTACTTCGAAATTGAAAATATATGTTTAAAAGATGACTTATTAAATCAGAATTTATTTTAAGTTCATCGAATCCTCCAACCGTGTTGAAATCTCTTAATTATCTTCATGTGAAGCGACTTTAGAATCTGAAAAACATGAGAATAATCGCAGATATACAATTGACGTTCGTTTTCGGACGTGACGTCATAATTTCTTCTCATTATCGCGAGAATAGTGTCCCGAAATAAACCTCCGACCAGCGTGTAGATTGGCCAAACTTTACGGAGAAACTGAAATTATGAAGTCCGTTTTGAACCGAACGGTCAAGTAAAAGTTTTCAAGAATTTGAGAATGATAATATTTGACCCGTCGGTGAGCACAGAAAAAAAAGTTCTCCGCCAAGGCATAAGCCTTTATAACGCCTTTTTCAAGCGCGTATTACAGAAAACCACAAGGTAGTCAGAGTTTCAATTTTTCATGGCATAAGGACGTTCAAACGATATAGTTTTTGCATCCGAGCATTTGAAAATTCTAGAATTTTTAATTTTTTAGTTCTAAGAAATTTCTGATTAAGAGCAAGGTACAGCATAGTCACGTGATACAGCGTCAGCAGTTGGTGTGTCACAAATTATTTTGGGTATTGGAATCGACTGCACAAGGATCTGACCTTATGTCATCGTTTTTTTGATTTGATTTATATATATTAATCAAAAAATATTTTTAAATAGGTTTAAAATTTTGATGAAAAATCACAATTTTTCATAAAAATGGTATTTCCCATATAAAAGGCAGATTAGTACACCGTTATAAATATATTTTTGGGTCGGATATACTCTATCTCAAGTGACTCTGTGGACACTATTTAACTGCTCGAATTATTTTTTTATAATTAAAATATTTTTCGTGGAAATACTTAAATCGAAAATTTTGAAATATCACTTCTGAAAAAAAAATATCTGTTCCTGTATACCAATTAATCTTTGTTTTGAGTGTAACTATGGACAAAACATTTTCCTAAAAACTGGCTATTTTCAAATTTTAAAATTTACGCAATAGGTCGAATTTATTTTTTTAGAAGTAAAGATTGGAAAAAAATCTCAAGAAAATTAAACCTTCCGGTGAAATTTGAAAAAAAATTTCCAAAAAAAAAATAAGTCATTTTTTTGGACACTCCTTGCAAAATTCTTTATAATGTTTATCGAAGGAGACAATTCTATCAACATTTTTTTTGCATATTTTTAGATGATTTTAAATATGCAAACAGCCTTTATAAGGTGCATGTGCTCACACGGGTTAAGTAAAAAAATATCAAAATCCATGATACAAATAATATTCTAAAACTCTGGTGTTAAAGATAAACTGCTTATTGGCCTTACCATCACTATGAATAATAGTCACGTGATGCTTAAATTTAGATTTTAGGCTAGCTGAACGTTACAAAAGTATTTAATAAGCTTAAAAATGAAATATCGAAACGTTGCTCGCAACTAGCATTTATGATATATCGCGATAAGTCTCTAATAGATCCTAATATTTTTAACAAGTGGTTTGAGAAATTCAAAACAGTTTACACAAATCAGACGTTGGTTAACGGAAAGGATTATGACTAAAATTATTAATCATCTTTCCTTTGTTTCCTTCTTTTGTCTTGAACCTACGCGTGAAAGGGGAAGTAAAATGTGTTTGCTCTTCCTACAGTGGTAATAACCTATTCACTTGAATCGCCTAAAACAATTATTTAACAAGAAAACAATACGGCATTAATAAAGCGGGTGCGTCGTGCGCAAAAGAGGCCTCTAGAAACAAATTTTCCCAATTTTATTTTAATGTTTTTTTATGAAAATATAAACGACTGCGAGTAGGGATAGTCTTTTTATCTGGATAAAATGTCAGGAAAAGCACTTTTGAGGGTCTCAAAAATATTTTGTATGAAATAAGTTCAAATTATATCAATTTTTGGAGAATAAAACAACATGATTTATAAAAAACTGGGAAGCACCTATTTTTTGGGGCTGTTTGAAAGACGAATTATCCATTTCTCCAAGCAGCAGGGACTTGTGCAAATTCGCCCGCTTAATTATATCCATAAATAATGAAAAGTGTACATATTGATACAATTTATATCATAGTTGAATCATTTTCTTATCTAAATTCTTCTTTTCTCACAAATTTTTGGCTTTGTCAACTTTGTCCGATGGAATCAGACTCGAGGTGGGCGCTAAAAAGTTGGCACACTTTTCGAGGGCATCTCAAACAAAAAGCTCAGTTTATTAGTTAAGTCTTATCAAATGCTTTAGCAACCATAGTTTTATCTTTAAATAACATGATTTATAATTCTCAACGATATTTAATCAAAGATTATGATATAATTAAGCGGGCGAATTTGCACAAGTTCCCTGCTGCTTGGAGAAATGGATAATTCGTCTTCAAACAGCCCCAAAAAATAGGTGCTTCCCAGTTTTTTATAAATCATGTTTTTATTCTCCAAAAATTGATAAATTTGAACTTATTTCATACAAAATATTTTTGAGACCCTCAAAAAGTGCTTTCCTGACCATTTATCCAGATAAAAAGACTATCCCTATACTCGCAGTCGTTTATATTTTCATAAAAAAACATTAAAATAAAATTGGGAAAATTTGTTTCTAGAGCCTCTTTTTGCGACGACCANCCGCTTTATAATGCCGTATTTTTTCTTTTAAATAATGTTTTTAGCGATTCAATGAATAGGTTATACCACGTTAGGAAGAGCAAACAATTTTACTTCCCCTTTCACGCGTAGGTTCAAGCAAAAGATAGGAAACAAAGGAAGATGATTAATAATTTTAGTCATAATCCTTCCGTTTAACCATCGTCTGATTTTGTAACTGTTTTGAATTTCTCAGACCACTTGTTAAAATATAAGGATCTATTAAACTTAAGCGATATATCATAAACGTAGTTGGCAACGTTTCGATATTTCATTTTTAAGCTTATAATACTTTTTGTAAGTTCAGCTAGCTAAAATCTAAATTTAAGCATCAGTGACTATTATTTATAGTGATGTAAGGCCAATAAGCATTTATCTTTAACACGAGTTTTAGAATATATTTGTATCATGGATTTGATATTTTTTTACTTAACCCGTGTGAGCACAGCACCTTTATAAAGGTGTTTGCATATTTAAAATCATCTAAAAATATGCAAAAAAATGTCTAGATAGAATTTGTCTCCTTCGATAAACATTATAAAGAATTTTGCAAGGAGGTGTCAAAAAATGACTTATTTTTTTTTTGGAAATTTTTTTCAAATTTCACCGGAAGGTTTAATTCTTGAGATTTTTTTCCAATCTTTTACTTCTAAAAAAATAAATTCGACCTATTGCGTTAAATTTTAAATTTGAAAAAGCCAGTTTTTAGGAAAATGTTTTGTCCATAGTTACCACTCAAAACAAAGATTAATTGGTATAACAGGAACAGATATTTTTTTTCAGAAGTGATATTTCAAAATTTTCGATTTTAATATTTCACGAAAAATATTTTAATTATAAAAAAATAATTCGAGCAGTAATAGTGTCCACAGAGTCACTTGAGATAGGTATATCCGACCCAAAAATAATTTATAACGGTTACTAATCTGCTTTTATATGGGAAATTACCCATTTTTATGGAAAAATTGTGATTTTTCAATCCAAAATTTTAAACCTATTTCAAAAATATATTTTTGATTAATTATATATAAATCAAATCAAAAAAACGATGACATAAGGTCAGATCCTTGTGCATCGATTCCAATACCCAAAATAATTTGTGGACCACCACTGTTGACGCTGTATCACGTGACTATGCTAGTACCTTGCTCTTAATCAGTAAATTTTCTAGAACTAAAAATAAAAATTCTAGAATTTCAAATGTCGGATGCAAAAAAATATCGTTTGAACTTCCTTATGCATGAAAATTGAAACTCTGACTACCTTGGGTTTTCTGTAATACGCGCTTGAAAAAGGCGTTATAAAGGCTTTGGTGCCTTGGCGGAACTTTTTTTTCTGTGCTCACACGGGTCAATATTATATTCTCATTCTGAAAATTTTACTTTGACGTTCGTTTCAAACGTGACTTCATAATTACAGTTTCTCCGTCAAAGTTTGGCCATCTACACGGTCGGAGGTTTATTTCGGGACACTATTCTCGCAGAATGAGAGAAATTATGACGTCACGTCCGAAACGAACGTCAATGTATAATCTGCGATATTCTCATGTTTTTTCAGATTCTAAAGTCGTTCACATTGAAGATAATTAAGAGATTTCAAACGGTTGGAGGATTTCGATGAACTTAAATAAATTCTGATTTAATAAGTTCATCTTGTAAACAATATTTTCTAATTTCGAAGTAAAGGACTTGTTCTGGTCCAAAAATACTAATTTCTTGGTCCCACTTTAATAATTATTACAACAATTGAGAACAATAAAGAATAAACTGACATCAAATCAGTCTGAATAATTAATTTATCCATGGTTCTTTCTGGATACTTTGTAACAAGTAACCAAAAACTAAGCAAAGTTCCATTAGGGGATATATNGTGGCTACGCATTCTAACCAAAAGGTGATAAAGGGATATATTCGCTCCCTTTTATCGAAGTGCTTGAACTCGAATTCGAACTAAAACATCACAGAAGTTTAAATTTGAAGGCTTTACAATATCCCTTATTCACACTTTTGTTAATATCCCGGCCCTACTACTTAAAAACACACTACGTTTCCTAATCAGGGCCGGGATATTACCAAAAGTGTGAATAGGGGATATAATATTCGAAATGACGAATATAATAATTCGAAAAACTAAATCAAAGCCAGCAAGAAAATAAAATATATCACTTACGCACCGAGCAGTTGTGCTTATGACAAAATGGTTAATTTCATTAAAACATAAGTATTTAATGCCAAGCAACCTCAAAATTTAATGTTTAATTACAGTAATTTTTGTTGATAAGCGAAATTTAAAATGTTGGCCGGTAAATTTTAAGATTGAAATTTACCCACTCAGTAGGAATATTCTCAGATAAATTTTTTCGAAATAACATTCGATTGGTATTATGCATCTTGCTTCGTGGCATCGCTTGAAAAATCATTTAAAAGTATCAAAAAGTAAAAAAATATTCCATAATATAATTTTAAAATTTGTTCAAAGTCTAGTTTTCCGGACAGATACTGGTAAGAAATAGACATTTTCTTATTTGGCAATTAATCATTCTGGAAACTTCTTAACACAGATAATTATGAGTACTCCAGAAACGTCTCCTCTATAAATTTATTATCACAAAGTGTAACCATAATCATTTTTTAAATAGGATTTCAAACCAACACAAGTTGTGTTACACATCTGTTTTGCAGAATTATGCCGGTACAAGGCAAAACGCCCGACTTTTTTTCGAGCCCGCGAGCTGGGCCGCGCTAAATTGCAAGTAGTGCTAATTGAAGTGAAATTCACCACTTTTGGCATCATTTTAAATTGCATATAAACTCAAAAATAATAATTTTAAACATAACAACAATGAAAATTAATCGCGTAACGCGATTCGCGTTGTTCCATATTTATCTCGAATAAATACTTGCCAAGGAACACGTGAAAAACCAGAAATTTTTAACGTCACAAAAGGCGGCAAAGAAAACTCTTTGATTTTTCATTTTAAAGTAAATGGTAAATTTTACCAATACCGCGCCAAAGTTGTTGATAAAAAGATTATTATATTAATGTGCATTTACAAACGAAATAGCCGATCAAATGATTGTCAAGCCTTCATAACCATCTCGCCGAATCACGAAGGTCTCATTATTTTGCGAACAACTGTCGGAAAAAGTAAAGCAAGATTTTTTATCAATTTTGATCGAAAATTGACGAAAATTCTTTCTCAAATTGGTCCGTTAAATCTTCAAATAACAAGAATCATTCGTTTTTTTGTATGGAGCAGGTTCCGTTTCATATGCGTGAATTTTCACAATATATCGCTGAAAATGGAACAGCTTTAGAAATTCAAAATGACAGGCAAAAATATGCCCGTTTTGGTCTTGGTCAAACGTTGATGCGTGCTTTCAGGACCGTCCATACCAAAAAATCGGTCATAAGTGGACATCTGGCTATCGCTCAAACAAAATTGGATTTCAATTTCGACTAAAAGGTAAAATAAACGTTTAAAAAATTTAAATTTTAGCAGTAATTTTTGACGCCCTCATTTGAAAAAACTCACTCTAATAATTTGAAATTTTGCGCTCTTTTGTTTTGCGACTACATTTGTAAAAACTCACTAACTTTATTATATTTTAGGCGCTGGATTCTTGGCAAAAATTTATTTTGTAAATCTTCTGTAAAGTTATTCATAAAATAAAAAGTCAATTTTAAATAATGTTATATTATTCTATGCAATTTGCAATTTTTACATGATAATTAAACTAGCTTGTAAATTTAACTTGATTATTAAAAGTTTTGATTATTAAAATACAATATATAATAAGGATAAATTTTGATAACTTATTACATTTCTCGAGTTTGTTTATTTAGCGCGGCTCAGCTCGCGAGCTCGAAAAAAGTCGGGCGTTTTGCCTTGTTCCCGATAATCCTTTCTTACTGCTCAAAGTGCATATTTTTATGCAATTTCAGCAGGGAGCAACAGTAGTAGCCTGTTGAAAAACAGCCGATGTAAAAATCGCATAGAACAGGCTTAACAGTAGTCAGTCATCAAACTTGTAAATGGTCAAATATTGTCAACCTTCGTAATAATTTTTTTGCCATTTTACTCTTTTATTGTTGGACATTTTAATTGTAATGTTGAAGTTTGAGGAGCGAAGCGACTCAAACTTCAACATTATATTTAAATCTTAAAATTTGAACAGCCGGAGGTTAAACTACGCATGAGGAGGTCGATTATTTCTCTATTCGCCAATGGAAAGGCCTAATCTGAGTATGATCGTGGGTAGCTTCGAGGTCTTGTGACGCGAAAGTCAAGCGTGTACAACGTAAATGTCCAACTTTAACATCACATGCTTATTCTCCTACTCCATTGGATGAGAAGGCTTAATTTGAGTGTGGGCGTTATTTGATAGCCTTGCGACTGTCTGCTCTGTGATTATTTAGAATAAGTGTGGGAAACGTAAATCTTCAAACTTCAAATCATGCGGATTTCTCTACTTCATTGGTATAGAAATAGAATTTGATGTGCGTTGGTCTTAGAGGCTTTGTGATTATTTTTGACGTTACGCGCGCCGTGAAATTTCATAAGTGTAAAACATGTCAGCACCATCACCAACAAAAAGTAAGTTCGTACTTGGTTTATATTTGATCTAAGTTTTATTGACCACCCGAAAAACACTTGCTTACTCACACAGAATTTTCAGAACTTATTTTCAGAAAATGTGCCTCGAATTTTTCTTTTATTGACCCAATATGTGAGGCCTTGGAAATAATCAGTTAAGTTCGAGAAAAAAAAATTATTTTTATTTTCGATAATACATGTGAAAAGTGAATTAAAAGAGAACTTTTTGAAATTATTGAGGCATTTATCAGATCATGACTAATTAAGTTTTCAATGAAATTTAGTTGAAAAAATCACTGCAAAATTTCAAAAATTAATTTTTAAACGAATGTTCTAAACCGCTCTCATTCTCTATTCTAGTCTCGACCGGTGCATGTCATGTCATGACTGCTACGAGTAATCAGAGTGAACACTTGAAAAGGAATTTTTTTTTATCAATTGAGAATTCGGTCATGACATTCTAAAAAAATAATTTGATCGGATGAAAATCGACTTGTACCTAGTTTTCAATTTTCGGTATATTCCTATCGATACGGGTTAAGATTTGACATACATTGTCAAAATTCGTCCTTGATATCAATAAATTAAGTCTCAAAATCCTTTTTATTTTAATCGAATGTTTTTCAATGTTTCAAGATGACTCGTTGTATCTAAATACAAATAATCTTGTGCGAAAAGTCGACTTTTTTGAACCTGAAGCATTAATTGCCTCCCTGAGTTCTTACTTCGCTAATATCATATGTAATTAGCCCCCCTCCCCCCACCTCCCCCCCCCCGACCCCAAACCCACACCCCCACCCCCCCGGTCCCCGCCCATCCCCGACCCCGCCGGATGTAAAGCAAGTTGTTTTTTCTCTACGGTTCGGTACGAAGTTCGGTACTCAGAGAAATGTTAATTATAAAAATTTCAAAGAGTCGTTTCTCGATTGAGCGTGTAAAAGGCTAAAATGTAGAAGGCCAAAAAATCGGAAATTCCATTTTTTGAAAATAAGAAGAAGTTTGTAATGATAAAATGCAGATATTCGTGTTCGCAATCAAAATTTTGCGTTGTCTTAGATTTTCTCGACAAATTTTTCAAAAAAAACATTGTCAAATTTACTTTTTCGTATCTAAATTTAGTGAAATTTACATCATAACACTTTCGATGGAAAAATATTTACTACGAGAAAAACATATACAATTATCGTTTTTTGGCCTTTTACTATTCTTGGCCTTCTACTGCAACCCCAATCAAGTGATGTTTTCAGCTTCGATATCAATTGCTATTTTGAAAATCATAAGATCGACGTCATAGCAATTTCAATTATAGAAAATTTTTGTTCACTTGCTAGAATCTAGGGCTATGATTCATGCCAAATGATGCGATTGATTGGCTTCAATTCTTCATTAGTTCTCAACATGCTAGAATGAATCATGCGGATTTTTTTTCAGTTGTTCAGCATTGGATAAAAAACAATCAAGAATCAAAGTTCAAGATTGAACGCCAAATCTTCAAAATCAATTTCACTGTTCAAAGTTTAAGATTTCAACTCACAATCAGAACTTTAATTTTCAACTGATATTTTAGGGTGAGGTTTTCCGTTTTGGGTTTTCTGAGAAACTATTAAGAACAATTGTACTTTTTCAAAATACAGTGGGAGAAATACAAATTTAAAGTTTGTGTTCTCCTTGATGCTTTCAAGTTCTTATTCGTACAATTTTAATTTGAAATCGATAAAATCTGAATCAAAAAACTGGACGTACCAAGTTCCAAGATCGGTCACCTGATAATGCTTCAAAATATTTTGTATTTTTACTTAACCCGTGTGAGCACAGACAAAAACAGTCCGCCAAGGCACCGACACCTTTATATAGGTGACGTTGAAGGCCAAAAAAAAAAAATATTCAGAAGCAAGGTAGTTAGAGTTATTTTTTTTTGGCATAAGGAAGTTCAAACGATATAGTTTTTGCATCGACATTTCGAATATTCCTAGAATTTTGATTTTTAGTTCTAGAAAATTACTGAAAGAGCAAGTTACAGCATATTCAGGTGATACAGCTCAAATGGTGTTACACAACATTATTTTTGGTATTCGGAGGCACAAGGATCTGACTAAGTCCCGTTTTTCTGGATTTTGATGTATATATAATTAATCAAAAATTATTTTAATCGTTTAAAATTTGATGAAAAATCACAATTTTTTTCTAAAACATGGTTTCATTTTCCCTATAAAGCAGATAAGTACACTTCTGATATTCATTCTTGGTCGATCATACTAATCAGTGACTCTGTGGACAATATTTAATGCTTAATTATTTTTTAATAATTAAAATATTTTCGTTGAAATACTTAGAATTCGGGTGAAAATTTTGAATAATATCCTTTTGAAAAAAAATATCTGTCCTGCCTTATCCCGAAATATTCTGTGTGTTGAGTTGTCAACTCATGGGACAAAGACACTTTCTAAAAACTGCATTTTCAATTAATTACTGACGCAATTAGGCTGCATGTTTAATTTTTTTAAGGTTAAAAGATTGCGAAAAAATCTCAAAAAAACAATCACCCTTCGTAAATATTAAAAAAATTTTCCAAAAAAAAAATAGAGTCACTTTTTTCGATAATCCTTGCAAATTCTTTAGAATGTATCTCAGCAAGGAGACAATTCTTACACGATGGGTTTTTTTGGCATATTTAGATGATTTTAAATAGCAGTCACCTATATAATAGGTGTTGTGCTCACACGGGTTAATGCATCTAAAATTTATTCAATTATTGAAAAGTAATTTGAGATTTTCAATTTCTTGACAAACATGCGATAAATGTTACTAAACTCATTCTCCAAATTAACAATGATTGTTCATCAAGACTCTTAATAAAAAACATGTATATCTCTGAGTTTCCGGAATCACTTAACTCAGTCGTATGTATTTATTGGATGATATAATGTCATTATTGGATGATATATATCATTGATATTCCCCAGACATAATAACCCTTATACGTAGGCCGTCTGGGCAAAAATCAAATACCCGAAAACAATGTCGCATGATTACTAAATTAAGGACCTAGCATGGATCAATTTGGCGAGTTTATTCGCTAAAAATTTTGACCGAAAAATACCCTTTGTCCGCACTTTTTGTTATTATCCAGAACGCTTTAAGGGCCTCGGTGCATTTTGACAGATACCGATATGGTCTCTTGATGAAAAACTTTTCACTGAATTGATATATTCTTCCCAATATATGTTCCCAATATATATACCATCAAAGTGATGATTCATAATTGAGGCAACTTTCGTAACTAGCGTATTTTTGCGTTGTGGTTTTTCAAGAAAATTTTGAGTTTGAATTTAACCTTTTGAATTCGAGAAATTATGAGAAATTTTGAATAAAAGTTTTAAACATAATAAAAAATGCTTTATTTTTCGTTCAAATTTTTTTTCCAATACTTGTTTCAAATCAACGAAAAAAACTCTACAAAATGGCTACTTTAACTTTTCGACTTGGAGACCACATATTTTTATATGCTCTTTGAAAAACCATATAACATGGTTTAGTAATTTTTGGTCAAAATTAATTAGAAATATTTTAAAAATTTTTTTGCATTTCTGTTCAACAATTTTCAAACTAATTTTTTTGAAATCATCAGCTGAAAATAATTGGGAATGGCTACTTTCCCTTATATTTAAATATGCTTTCGTTTGGTTATCTTCGCTCCTGTTTTATACTCTAAATAATACTGTTTTTGAATGAAATACGGTTATGCGCGAATTAAAGTTAAGCCCTCTTAGTCAAAATTAAAATATTTATTACACGGAGACTCGCCGAGATGGTAGCGACTGTCGACCGTTTTAATTTATTTTATTAACTCATGAAGGAAAATATTTTCTTCGAGGTGCAAAATTTCGGTTTTTTTCGACTTTTTTCAAAAATTTTAAATTTCGATTTTGACTTAAAATCGTAATGAATTAAATTAAATAAATTTTCACGGTCGACAGGACCAGTATTTTAGATGCTCCTAATTAATAAAAAATAGAAAATAAATTAACTCGTAATTAACACGTAACTTACAAACGCGCGTTTTTTTTGAATGATTGTACATTTTGGTGAAACTATGAGAAGCGGTATGAAATCGACGCTCGGACTGACATTAACGATTTCGCTTGCGTACTAGCCTCCACGCAGTCAATTTTAACAAAAAAGTTACCAGCCATAATTTTGCAAAATTTCAGAACTCGATTTCAAAACATGTCCAAAATTTTTTTAACGATAATAAAAAACACTAGAGGGGATATTTCGATTGGAACCAACTTGAATTTGGGACTCGTGTGCTTTTGGCAGATTTGCCACTTTTCATTTTTTTTGTCTGATGGTAACTTTTTTGCCACTCATAATTTTCAAATAAATAGTATGTCAAACGTAAGTTGGCCTTACTTTTGAGGTCAAACTTTTGGGGGGTTTTTAATCAAGATTTTTTTCAAACGATTATTTTCTTTATAAATTCGTTGTTTGAAAACAACTCATAAAAATCGGGTTTGCTACTTTAGGTGTCTAAATTAACCATGAAATTTTTTTTTTATTTATTAAATGATTTGAAAAATGGTCTCGACACCATCGAAAATTTTATATTTACATTTTTATATGAATTTCTACGTCAAAATCTAAAATTTTTTAAAATTTCCTAAAAAAAGACGAAAAAAAAACGCAATTTTAGCACATCGAAAGAAATATTTATTTTCATAGTTTAATTTATTAATTTCACCTGGAGATGGGTTCGGCTACCAATAAGGCAAGTAATCGTGAAACATTTTTTTTAATTTCTGATTAAAGAAGGCTTGAGTATATCCGTATACGAGGAAAGGTAGATAAAAATGCTAGGTAAAATATCAACCAATTATCCAGGTAAAAAATTCAAGGTTCAAATACAAACCAAATACAAACGAGAGTGCGAACGGGCCACTCACCAATCAAATCTGAATTGAACACACCAATGGTTTGTATTTTACCTAGGCACTTTGATCTACCTCCTCGTAATAGGATAGTTCGCGCAACCGTAATTTTCATTCAAAAAAGTATGAGTTCAGAGTATAAACAAGAGCGAATGAAACAAAACGTGACATGTTTTAATATAGTGAAAGTAGACATTTCCTTAATATTTCTAGCCTAAGGATTCAAGAATTAGTTGAAAATTTTTTTTTTAAACCGAATGAGAAAATTCCTCAAAATATTCCAAGAAGTTTCGACAAAAAATCTAAAAAAAGTGTCATCATGGATTTTCAAATAGCAATATAAAATTGTGGTCACCTACGCGAGAAGTTAAGTAAGCCATATTGAAGACTTTTTTCGTTGATTGAAACAAAGAAATGCAAAAATATTTGACCACACAAATAAAGCAGTTTTTGATACATGTTGAGAACTTTTTAGACAATTTCTCATAATTTGTTGAATTCGAAAGTTTATCGAATTCAAATTTTTTAACAAGCATAATTCGAACATTCTGTAGTAATACAAAAGTTGCCTGATTATAAAACATCATTTTGATGGTCAATATTGAGAAAGAATATATAAACCAGTAAAAAGTTTTTCATCAAAGACTCATTCACGGATTTTAACTTCTTGAATTCATTAGACAAAAACCATAAGATTGGTGATGTTCCGCGATTTTCTGCTTTACTGGTGGCGCAGAAGCGCGTTGGAAGACAAAATTTCTGAAAAACAAATCTCGGAATTTATTATAAAATTTTCTTAATTTTTTTAGGACAGCACGGACAGGCAATGCGCAATTTATTGTCAATTTTTTATTTATATTTTGCACCACATTAAAAAATATGAACAAAATGCGGGAAATACCGATCTGATATTTTTTGGTCTATTAGTTAAGAGTTAGTTTTAAAGCGAAGTTAAATCAGAAGACTTATTTGCGAAGGGTCTCCGTAGTCGTACTTCGGCTGATTGAAAAAAAAAGTGTAGGTCTCTTTAGCAAAATTTAGCTACGTGCTGAACGTTTATTGGAACGAAATAAAACAGAAGCGGTTTGGCCGCGAAAATCAAGCTTTGAAATNGAATGGCTACTTTCACTATATTTAAATATGCTTTCGTTTTGTTTCTTCGCTCCTGTTTATACTCTAAATCATACTTTTTTGAATGAAAATACGGTTTGCGCGAAATAAAGTTAAGCCCTCTTAGTCAAAAATTAAAAATAATTTATTACACGGAGACTCGCCGAATTGGTAAGCCGACCTGTCGACCGTTTTTAATTTATTTTATTTAACTCATGAAGGAAAATATTTTTTCGAGGTGCTAAAATTTCGGTTTTTTTCGACTTTTTTCAAAAATTTAAATTTTCGATTTTGACTAAAAATCGTATGAATTTAAATTAAATAAATTTTCAACGGTCGACAGGACCGTATTTTAGAGCTCCTAATTAATAAAAAAATAGAAAATAAATTTAACTCGTAATTAACACGTAACTTACAAACGCGCGTTTTTTTTGAATGATTGTACATTTTGGTGAAACTATGAGAAGCGGTATGAAATCGACGCTCGGACTGACATTAACGATTTCGCTTGCGTACTAGCCTCCACGCAGTCAATTTTAACAAAAAAGTTACCAGCCATAATTTTGCAAAATTTCAGAACTCGATTTCAAAACATGTCCAAAATTTTTTTAACGATAATAAAAAACACTAGAGGGGATATTTCGATTGGAACCAACTTGAATTTGGGACTCGTGTGCTTTTGGCAGATTTGCCACTTTTCATTTTTTTTGTCTGATGGTAACTTTTTTGCCACTCATAATTTTCAAATAAATAGTATGTCAAACGTAAGTTGGCCTTACTTTTGAGGTCAAACTTTTGGGGGGTTTTTAATCAAGATTTTTTTCAAACGATTATTTTCTTTATAAATTCGTTGTTTGAAAACAACTCATAAAAATCGGGTTTGCTACTTTAGGTGTCTAAATTAACCATGAAATTTTTTTTTTATTTATTAAATGATTTGAAAAATGGTCTCGACACCATCGAAAATTTTATATTTACATTTTTATATGAATTTCTACGTCAAAATCTAAAATTTTTTAAAATTTCCTAAAAAAAGACGAAAAAAAAACGCAATTTTAGCACATCGAAAGAAATATTTATTTTCATAGTTTAATTTATTAATTTCACCTGGAGATGGGTTCGGCTACCAATAAGGCAAGTAATCGTGAAACATTTTTTTTAATTTCTGATTAAAGAAGGCTTGAGTATATCCGTATACGAGGAAAGGTAGATAAAAATGCTAGGTAAAATATCAACCAATTATCCAGGTAAAAAATTCAAGGTTCAAATACAAACCAAATACAAACGAGAGTGCGAACGGGCCACTCACCAATCAAATCTGAATTGAACACACCAATGGTTTGTATTTTACCTAGGCACTTTGATCTACCTCCTCGTAATAGGATAGTTCGCGCAACCGTAATTTTCATTCAAAAAAGTATGAGTTCAGAGTATAAACAAGAGCGAATGAAACAAAACGTGACATGTTTTAATATAGTGAAAGTAGACATTTCCTTAATATTTCTAGCCTAAGGATTCAAGAATTAGTTGAAAATTTTTTTTTTAAACCGAATGAGAAAATTCCTCAAAATATTCCAAGAAGTTTCGACAAAAAATCTAAAAAAAGTGTCATCATGGATTTTCAAATAGCAATATAAAATTGTGGTCACCTACGCGAGAAGTTAAGTAAGCCATATTGAAGACTTTTTTCGTTGATTGAAACAAAGAAATGCAAAAATATTTGACCACACAAATAAAGCAGTTTTTGATACATGTTGAGAACTTTTTAGACAATTTCTCATAATTTGTTGAATTCGAAAGTTTATCGAATTCAAATTTTTTAACAAGCATAATTCGAACATTCTGTAGTAATACAAAAGTTGCCTGATTATAAAACATCATTTTGATGGTCAATATTGAGAAAGAATATATAAACCAGTAAAAAGTTTTTCATCAAAGACTCATTCACGGATTTTAACTTCTTGAATTCATTAGACAAAAACCATAAGATTGGTGATGTTCCGCGATTTTCTGCTTTACTGGTGGCGCAGAAGCGCGTTGGAAGACAAAATTTCTGAAAAACAAATCTCGGAATTTATTATAAAATTTTCTTAATTTTTTTAGGACAGCACGGACAGGCAATGCGCAATTTATTGTCAATTTTTTATTTATATTTTGCACCACATTAAAAAATATGAACAAAATGCGGGAAATACCGATCTGATATTTTTTGGTCTATTAGTTAAGAGTTAGTTTTAAAGCGAAGTTAAATCAGAAGACTTATTTGCGAAGGGTCTCCGTAGTCGTACTTCGGCTGATTGAAAAAAAAAGTGTAGGTCTCTTTAGCAAAATTTAGCTACGTGCTGAACGTTTATTGGAACGAAATAAAACAGAAGCGGTTTGGCCGCGAAAATCAAGCTTTGAAAT
>SCLH01001701.1:1412-15004 GCA_004367855.1 Oikopleura vanhoeffeni
GCTTTTTAGTGCTTTTAGGGACGCCTACTAAAAACCATTTTCTGAGCGTAGGTTGAGGTATCAGATGCCCTGAATAGTACTGGCACCTTCCTTACGAGTTGTACTACGTATTTGGAAAAAAAATAATTATTACTGAAGCCAGGTTTCTCTGAAACTTCACTTGAAAATGTGTAAAAACGAGCCCAATTATCGTCGCCCACATCCTTAAATAAAATTTTTCCGAATTGCTTTTGAATTTTTGATGTCCGATAGAATTTTATCGATTATAATAAGGAAAACCAGCAAATCCTTGTGAAACTTAAGATAAAGTAAAAAAATTTTACCCTCATCCTGATGCAGATTATATCTTTTAAGATTTTGGGACTTGGATAAGATTTATTTTTCATGTATTTCTTTGCCTACTTATAAAGTATGTCAGATTTAAGCTAACGAGCGAAGCTTCAGAAAGTGAACGACACCGACCAATAAGAATTGAGCTAGAACAACACCATCACAAAACAATTAGCACGAGCCAATCATCATGCGAATGATCAGGTGATTTCTAAAGATTCCCTCACTAGCTAAAATCTGACAAACTGCAGTATTAGGCTCCAGCTCAAACTGTAAAAATAATAAATTAAAGTAAATCTCGAAATTATTTTCCCAGGATTTTTTATTGAATGGCTGTAAATTTTTGAGAAATAATTTACTTTTCGGATTGAAAGTGATAAATTTATAATAATCATTCTCATTTTTTTATGATATCTTCCATTTTTCGAACCCTTTTGTGAATCCAATAAATAGTCTCTTCTATTGATTTTAATTTCTTTTGAGCTTCCTGAATATTTCTTGGATTTAATCCCGATTTTTCAATATGCGGTAAAGTAGAAATCACCGTTTGTATATTTTCTAATCTCTCACGCAATTCCGTTTGACCTCTGTACGTCTCACTAATTGCCAAATCAACCTCATTTATGGCCTGTCTCACGCCGAGTTCAATCGGGTTTTCCATTTCTGAAAAAAACAGTTTTAATCTTCAAGGTGACGCGAAATTAATTATTTCAAAGCGTAGAATAGCAGATAACTTTCGAGAATTCTCTTGCACATCCAGTTTCCTATTCTTAGGGGTAATACAGAATTAACGATAGGGCTTAATAAAATTACCGGAAAGTCGATTTTTTTTATAATCCGCAATCAGAGTGCAAAAAAAATTAGATAAGGTAACGCTTTTTAGATAACTCAGGTAGTTTTGTCGCTGCCATTTGAGAACGGAACAAGTTATTTGCAAACGGATAGTTGCATTCAACACCCAGGTATAACTTAATAAGCTGAAATTAACCGGTAAAAATTTTCGAAGTCGGTTCTGAGAAAACCGCACATTCTTCGTTATTTAGTTAGCTCCTGACTCCGACAAAACTACTAAGGTCACCTAAAAACAAGTTACCTAAGGGGGTTCTACATGCAATTTATTGTAATTTTTGGTTATTTTTACTACGATACGAACAATTTCAGAAAGCGTTAATTTCTCACTACAGTCCACAACCTCTAACTGGAACACTTACCGACCTAAAAAAAGCGTTCCAGTTAGAGGTTGTGGACTGTAGTAGAAAAAAAAATCACGGATTTAAACTAAAATTATTTTAATCTTTTAGAAAAAACAATAGAACAACTTGGTTTTATGGTGATTGCAAATATACGTTTTCGTCAAATCGAAAGTTTATCCCAAGAATTATTTTGGTAGTATTTGATCTGATTCAATTGCCTAAAACTTTTACAAGTCATTTGTGAGTGATCTAAAAAATTATTAGTCAAGGATATTTTGCTCTAAAATCTTTCTCATTTTAACGGCCAAAATGCTCTTTAGCGCCGAAACGTTACATCAGACGACCTTGAGACCACGACCATTCATATTTATTTGGCCGATTTAGTTAATAACCCACTTTTCAAACAATAAATTCCGGCACATTCCTCAAAATAAATAAGCAAGATGATTAGGTCAGAATTTAAATTATTACAAAATGTATTAACCCTGTTCCTTCAAATCACAATCTTTTTCGCACGTAGCCACCAAAACCGTTGCCCAGTCACTCATTGAACATTCAAAATAAGTAAATAAATGTGGAGTCAATTGAAATTCAAAATTTCTCTCTCCACCACAAGAAGCGCACTTTCCAAAATCAAAATTTTCAGGCTGTCCGGGTAAACAGTAGTTGTTATCTCGATTGTAACGAAGAACTTGGGTAGGCTCTTCGTCGAGAATTTCTCGCCATTTTTGAAAATGCTCGTCATCCAGTTCCTAAAATAATAAATAAAGTATGGGAGAGGAAAAGGGGATTATATTTTTTTAAATGAAAAATAATATAAACGAATTTTCAGATTTCTGCAAAGAGAAATGCAAATCTGTGGATACCGCTGCATATGTTGCTTTTTACAATTGTCCAGGAGAAATGAAAAACTGCAGGAATAATTGATATCAAACAAATTTATACAAAACATCAGAATATTGAAAAACTTAGAAAATTTACAAAGGGACAAAAAATGTCATTCACCTGTTTGATTTTCGAATATTTAATTCAGGTTTTTCTATTGTTCTTAATAACCATTCAAAGTTAAGTCGAAAATTGGTAGGATTGAGATTTTTTGTACTGTAAATTTATCTTTTATTTGAATCGGCCCACCTGGGTATTGGGCATAATTTGGGCAAATCTGAAGCTCGAGTATTGCAACCTGATTAAAAAAAATTCGTGTTAAAATTTTAGATTTTTAATTGAGAAATTGGATTACTGCATTTTTCGACACAAACAATTTTCAACTGCTTCTTAGCCGAAAAGATGAATACCACTAACGAATCGTTAGTAACGATGTCTCAAAGCGTTTTAATTAATAGCTCTGTGGGTTTTCGGATAAAAACACGCTAATAAAGGGACGCGGATTGAGACACTGTGCTCTATAATTAGCGCGTTTTTTCACAGACAACCCGCAGAGCAATAATTGAAACGCTGAGCTAAGTGGGTTCTAGTAGTCTCAGAAAAATAAGAAATATTTTATTGAATTCCTCAGGATAAGCTCAGCTTTTTATTAGAGCTTTGCGGGTTTTCTGTAAAAACGCGCCAATTGAGGGGTTTAACGGTTTTGAATCCAGTTTACTAGTATAATAATATTTGGTAGAACTCTGAAAATTATGAAATATCCCTTTATGGCACTTTTGTAAAGATTTGCGTGTTATTCTGCGTGAGGGAAAGCCTCGAGCTACCATATTTTGATTATTTAAGTCATACTAGATCAGAGTTTTTAGTCAATTTTTCGTTTATCAAAGTTTTACTAATTTATCATTCTAACTTTAGGATTAATTATTAAGAAATTTTTTCCTACAATAAGGATCTCTGGAGGTTAATTTAGAGTTTTTATATTTAATTATATTAAGTATTTTATTTATGGGAAAATCGTCCCAAGTTTTTCCAGCCAATCAACTGCTCTGATTTCAATGAAAAATGCTTAAGCAATAAATTGAAAGTGTTAAATTTCAACTATAAATTGATCAATTCGTAAAAAGTCCTAGATATGTCGATTGCCACTGCGAAAAAGGATCAATTATACCAAGATTATTAGTGTAAGATTCTGATATAAAAATCTTTTAATGCCAAGATTAAAAGCAAGCTCAATGCAAGCAACCTAGGAAGGGTGTGGCCCACACCGTGTGGGTCAAAAAGTCCTACACTGTTCGTGTTTCAATGAGAAACTTGAATCGACAAACTGTCTGTTTGAACACAGGAAAGTATTACCTTTTGACTCAAACCTGTTTTATCAACCTATGCGTTTAAATGCACTCTACTGTAGTTTTAAGTCCACCGGATCGGTTGGCCGGATCTATATGTATTTTCCTTCGTGGAAAAGTGTTTATTTTTAAATAGAGTATACTTTAGGATGGCCGCAGCTGGACTGTTAATTTTTAAATTAATTATTTTTCCACTTTTTCTATGGTACAGGCTGAAATCGAATAATTCTCAGCCTAAGAAGACGGTAATGGCTGATTCTTTGATGGAAACTCAACAATTAATAGAAAAATAGAGTCGGTATGAACGGTTCGCCGGATCCGTAAAATGAAGGGAGATTTTGGTTGCAATTTTGAAGAAAAATATGAATCTGAAATATAGTAAAAAATACATAAAATTTATTCTGCCTAATTTCCTACATTTGAGTGACTTTAACCCCTGTGAGCACAGAAAAAAAAGTTCCGCCAAGCACCAGAGCCTATATATAGGCATTTTTTCAATGCTGATTCCAGAAAGCCTAGGGAGTTGGAGTTTTTCAATTTTTCTTGGCATAGGAAGTGGTCAAACGATATTTTTGCATCAGACATTTGATATCTCTATAATCTTGATTTTAGTTCTAGAAAATTTACTGATTAAGGAGCGAGGTATTAGGCTATACCGTATAGGCTTACCGTATAGGCTTATACCGTATAGCATATCACGTGATACAGCTCACAGTGGTGTTCATAAAATTATTTTGCTATCGCGAATGCGATGCCCACAAGGATTCTGACCTAGGTCATCGTTTTCCCGATTTTGATCTATATATGCATTCAATCAAAATTTATTTTTAAATAGGTCTTAAAATTTTGATGAAAAAAATCACAATTTTTTCATAAAAATGGTTATTTTTCCCCATAAAAGCAGCATTATTACACTTGCTGTGTGATATTTATTTATGGGTCGATTATACTTAATTCAGTGTACTCTGTGGGACAATTTAATTGCCTTAAATGATTTTTTTAATAATTAAATATTTTCGTGGAAATACTTAAATTGAAAATTTTGAAATATCAGCTTCTTGAAAAAATAATCTGTTGCTGTATACCAATTAATCTTGTTTTGAGTGTTCAACCATTTGCACAAAAACACTTTCCTAAAAAAACTGGCGCTATTTTTCAAATTTTGATTGACTTAATAGGTCGCGATTTGTTTTTTTTTAGAAGTAAAAGTTCAGAAAAAAATCAACCCCCCTATAATATTTGAACAACATTTGCTAAAAAAAAATAAACTATTTTTTTGGAATGGCCGCAAAATTTTTATGATGTATTTGGACGAGAAAATTCTACAGTGCTTTTTTTATATATATAGGCTGTGTGCTCACACGGATTTTGCTTGAAAAATTTGCTTAACATTTCTCTATTTTTATCTTTATTGTAGGCTACAATTTGTAGCCCATTAAAACTATAACTATCAGTACAAAACTTTAAAAAAAATTGTCAGCAACTGCTTAAAAATGAAAAACTGCTTCAAAATTGCCTTTTATTAAGGGAGTGGTTGTCGCTGATTTGCCTGTTTTAAGATGCGGTTTCTGGCTAAACTAGCTATGGTTGAATCCCAAAAACTTTTTAACGTAAAGAACAACTCTTCGCAATCAATTTAAGACATTCAGTAATCGGATACAACTCAACCTACGCACTCACATAAACGTATAGTAAACCTCAAACAAAAACACTAAAAAGCCTACTCCTCCGTCAGTTTTCATTATTTTCATTTATTTTTTGTGTCAGGCTCCATACCATCAATACAAAGAATAATCTAGAGCGTTTTTTTTCGAAATTTGTTTTTTGTCGGACAGAAACTTCAAAAGAATTTTCAAAACGATATCTGAAGTCAAGATTTAGAGGGTTTGTCAAAAGCCTACTCCTCCACCAATTTTCAAGATAAATTTTCGGTTTATTTTTTATCTGAAAGCTCAAAACTAGCTTAAGAACAATCTAGAGCGTTTTTTTCAAAATTTTGATCAGACTTTGTTCTGTAGGCATATGAAGGTTACTATAATTTTTCAATATTTGAACACTAAAAAGCTTACTCCTCCTACAATTTACATCAATTTTTTCTAATTTTTTGAGTCAAGTTCCGGAGAAGCAATATTAACAATAATCGAAAGCCTTTTTATTTAAATTTTGCTTTTGACAGATAATTTTTTTTTTCGACCAATTTTCGTTGGATTTTTTTTTCGGTTTTTTTGCATTTTTTCCGTTAGAAGCAAAATTTTGAAAATAAGAGCTCTAGATTATTGTTGATATTGCTTCTCAGGAACTTGACTCAAAAAATTAGAAACAATTGATGTTAATTGTAGGGGGAGTAAGCTTTTTAGTGTTTTTTTTGGGAGGCTTATTCAGGGTGAGTGCGTGGGCGTAGGTTGAATTGTATCAGACTACAATTAGTATTAAGATTATCTTCTAGGCTTGTTCNAAAAAATAATAAAAAATGATGAAAATTGAAGGAGTAGGCACTAACTGCGTGTCTTTTTAGGAGGCTTTTTAAAAGCGTAGGTGTCGGCGTAGGTGGGATTGTATCAGATTACTGTTAAGTTTAAAATTACCGCGAAGGTTGGTTCTGTTAGTTACAAATGTTTTTAAAATATCACCTTTGCTAGTTTGGCGGGAAATTACCTTGGAAGAGGCCCAAATCAGCGACACCCACTCCCTTAAGCTTTGAATTTATATTTTATTTTTCTGAAAAAAAATTTTATCAAGTTTAAAGCAATTTCAAAAACGATTTTTCAGCAGCTGTTGACATTTTTTCAAAAACATTTTGGTACTGCAAGTAATATTTTTCACCAGCTACAATTTTAAAATAATTCAAGGAATGTCTTGCAAAAAAAGTTTGTCGTTCCTACCTTAGTTTACAGTCCCTTGGCTAAATTTTCGCCGGCGACCATTCGATTGTCTATTTGAAGTCACTGTACTGTGAACGTATGTTATAAAAATCTTGAGACAAAAATTTGATAAATTAAAGAACTTTGAACATGTTTTATTAATAAAACTTATCAGTTATTTTTTTTTGAAAAATATCTTTTATAAAATTTTAGACCGAAAATGCATATCAATAATATTTTTCTTTCGGCTAAGAAACTGAAGACAATAGTTGAGAAATGTTTTTTTATTGAGGGATTTGGGCGATTTTGAAAAGAATTGAGTTTAGGATGAACTGGCAGGAAAATATAACTCTACGTCAGAATTGGTAGTTGATATTTTGAATAGTTACAGAATGACTCAACTATATTTACACAGTAAATAAATGGAACAAAATAAATTAAGTGTAGAAAATTTCTTGATAATTTACCAAGGTTGATTTCTATCTAGAAATTCGCTGGGTTTCAGGTATAACTTGGACGAGAGATTCGGGTTGGTTCAAAGGGATTTTCAATTTTGTCAAATTCTGTAACATTGGATTTGCATATCTGACTGTATCCATATTATTCTGAACAATTCGTCGATTTGCCTCATAAATTTCGGTCGTTTCAGCCAAATTAACCTCTCTCAAAAGGTCTGTGAGCTGATTAAAATTGCTTGACATTTCTCGGAAAGTGCTGCCTAATTCTAGTAGTATATTTCCGAGATATTTAGTATCGGGATGCGTGGGAGTTTTGGATTCTGGGTCATTATATCGGGTTCTTTCCCTGGGATTCGATCCAGTTTTCACACAGTTTACACATTCGTCAACATTTCTTTTCAATAATCGTAGATTGTTAACCTTCTTGTGTACCTCTGATTTCGGCATAGCCCCGACTCCTACAAGGTTCAAGGTCTCGTGAACTTTATGGTGAAAATCGGCCAATTTAACTTCGCTTAAAATTTCCTGGCCCTTGTATAAAAGTCTCAAATCAGTGGGCATTGATTTTGTTTTTCTTTTCATTTGTTCTTTCAAGTTTTCGCAAGTTGAATCATAATCAAGTTTGAATTTGTAGGTTCCAATTTTAAGAACGTCAACTTTTACTTCGAGTAATTTTTCAATATTATCTCCAACAATCATATTATTCATCAAAATATTTTAGTTTTAAATTATTTATTATGATTAAATATTACTTGGTCGTTTCTTATATACTTTTTGAACAAACGCTTCACTATTAAGCTAATAAAATGGGGGCGCCATTGATGAACGATAATGAGTCACGCAAAAACTGCCAGCATATACTAGTATTTTATCATTCTGTATTCTACAGACTATAATTTATATGACTATCAGGGCTTTAAAAAGGATGAAAATGTTCATCAATTCACTGTTAACAAGCCTCTGGTCAAATTTTGGGATGAGTCACATAAAAAAGATAGTGTGGTACATTGTACTGGTACATTCGATCTTACTGAAATTTTGGGCCATAGTATAACTTTTCCAGCTACGTGTTACTGCAGAGCCGTTTTTATCTCAGATTTTCAACCGGTAATTTTCGATGTTTTTTTTCTACAAATGTCCAGTGAAAATCGAAAATACCGGCTTTCCAGCGCAACGTAAAATGAAAACTTATATTATGACCCAAAAAATCAGAGAGATCGAATGTGCCAATCTATCTTAAAAACGAACCTATGTGATTTCAATAGAATTCAGTTTATTAAATTATATACGTAGATTTCAAAGTCTTAACAAAAAATGATTCGAAATATATTTAAATAACAATAAAAAATATTATTATAGTCCTAAAAGTTATGAGAAAAAGGTGTCTGACCCTGGCCGCCTTACTAGTGAATCAACGGTGTTTATTAATTCAAAATACATTTATAATATTTTATGATTAATAAAGTACAATAATTTTCGGTACATAAGGCAATTTTTATCATACTTGACATGTCATTAATAAACCCAGTTGTTATTAATTAAATATGGCTATCGGGACATTTCTGCGACTATTTCGATCAATCAGTGACATAAATTGGTCCACAGTCGAAAGATTAAAATGTCAGAATAAGCAAATTATTTTTCTAAATTAAAAATACGAACAGACTATTTCGACTAACAAATCAACAATAGTGGTAGTCTCACATCTCTCAGCGATCAGGAAACTTGAAAGACTAAAATTTATAGCAGGCATGTAAAAGGGATAGGTTTTGCGTGGGTTTTCCATCTCTTTTTTGCGTAGGTTTAAGGTAGCTTTTTTTTTAGGGCAACCCACCCTTGTCGGTCGAATAACTCGAAGGCCATATGAGATATCGACAAACGGTTTTTTGTATCATGAAGCCAAGTAAATTTCTGACACGGAAAAAAAGCTACCTAAGCAAAAGATAGGGGAAAATGGGTATGAGGATAGAAAATCTGGTTGGGGATGCATCCCTTTACAAGCCTGATTTATAGCTTAATAAATTAGTTACAAGGTGCTTCTACTTTTCGACTAACCAAATGTATACTAAGAATTAATTCATTATTTCTGGAACATTTTTTTCAAACTTTTTGACCACACATTGTGGCCAACACTGTGTCGATTAAAAAAGTCACAATATTTGAATCAAAAAAAAGTCAACGGATCTGACGCTGGAATGTTGAATGAAATAGCATGAAGTTTTACATGAATTTATTATCTCTTTCAAGGAGTTCATGACTTAGTTTTATAGATATCTATAAAATACGTCAAAATCCTGCAAATTCCTATGATTGCAGCAATAATTATCTTAAGTACCCTAGTGAAAAAACTCTGACGTGGGCTAATAGTCCTAAATAATTATAGACTATAATTACTTAGTACCTTATTCAAACTGAAGACCAACATTATTTAGTATCTGATGACGACAAAATTGTCGAAAATTAATAAATCAAAAGAATATGGAAGAAGGGAGTCACTATTCCCGGTGTTACGCGTTCTCGTTTGACCCTTATTTTGAAAGCCCTTTTGGTCAACCCCGTTATTTCCGGGGCCTTCATTGGTCAAACGAGAACTTGCAACGGGGGACCTAAAGATCTCCTTATTTCATATTCTAATCACATTATAGATAGTCTGGCAGTAAAATTTGTATATTTTTTACTGATTGGAAGCGAAATACAAATTTTCCGAGACAAATGGTATTTTTATCGAGTGTGAGCAATATACAAAATATACCAACATTATGATAGTATCAAGTGAAGACAAAATTGTCGAAAAATAATTTATCAAAAGATTATTCTAATCACATTATAGATAGTCTGGTAGTCCTGCTGGTATATTTTTAACCGATGGTAAGCAAAATACAAATTTTCCGAGACAAACGATAAATCTTGCGACTATTTATAGATTAAGATTGATTTAAGGGGGTGCCATAAACCCAGCAGACTGGAGTCGTTATAACTTAAGTAACGAAAATATTACAAAATTATAACGAAAATAATAAGTCAGTATATTTTTTTTTATCCGCTTATTAATAGGTTAGCTTGAGCCGAATATAAAATATGAATTCGAGCATTGATAAATTTTTTTATTCATTTGGAAAGATTTGAGTTCCGAGTTTTCATTTTTGAAATGCCGTGAAAATTTCACAAACTTCAAACTATTATGAAAATTTTCCGCATTTTTTTGTCAAAATTTTGTTTTGTTTTATTTAAATAAATATGTGGGTAAAAACGAAAAATAGCCACTTAAATTTCGTTCAAAAAAGCCTACATATTTTCTGACAGCGCGTTTGAAAAGATCATAAAAATCTTTATTTTTCACTTTTGTCGAATGTTTTTGAATATTTATGAAAAATTTTCGCAATCTATGTCCAAATTTTAATTTGGTGGTTTTCCGAATTCCTTATAGAAAAATGGTGGAAAATTATGTTATTATTTTTTTGTATCTATTCAATCTTCGTATGTCAAGCTAATGAGTTTGGTCGCGATTATCATTCTAACTATGGATTAAATTTTAAACCTCGCTTGTATAACACTCGATAATTGCCATTCGGCACTAACAATTTTTAAAAAATTGGTACTGGTGTGAAAAATTTCCCAATAAATTGCGGGTGTTATAGGCCGTTCATTTTTTTGTGAGTAGTGCAGAACATTTTTTTTAATATCGAAAACAGCAATTGAAGGTCACTTTTATCTCAATAAAAAGTTGTTTTTCTCTAGCCTTTTGGTATGTTTGACCATTTTTCATGGACAAAAAACTTTGATATCGAAGAAATTTTTTTAATGTGGCAGAATCAAAGACAAGACTTTTTAGCGCATAACACACCGAATGTCTGAAGTTTATTAATATCGTCTCGCAATAAATTCTGTAGTCGGTTATTGGAAATGGATGTACAGATGAAAAGTGTTTTTTTATATTTTGCCAGATAATTAGTTATGTTAAGAAATTAAAAATATAAACGTTTGCAAGAATGAACACTTTAATTGGAGAAAAAAAAATAATTTTCACTTTTTTTTTTCTTTCATATATCGCTCTGAAAAAATGTACCAATCTGCAGGACTTATGGCACCCCCTTAACTGATAAAACTATTAGAGCTCTTAATAATTGTAAAAAAACTAAAAGGGTGAATAACTATAGTTTAAAGAAATTAAGGAGTTTTAACTTAAAACATAGACAAAATATTTTTCTAGAGATTACGAACAACCATTCTTGAAATTTTAATAATATTGTTATGTAGAAAGAATAAGTAATGCACCTTTCAAAAAGACAGCAGAAGTTATTGATTTAGTTTCTCGAAATTATTTCCTTTATTATTAAGACATAACAATATTATTAAAATTTCAAAAATGGTTGTTCGTAATCAGTAGAAAAATATTTTGTCTATTTTTTCATGAAATGTTGCATTGACCGGTAATTAAAGTTAACCACCGCAAAACAAATAGTAAGTGTCATTTTTTCAAGTACCATGAAGTATAAAAAACTTAAAAATGGTATTTCGTTTTTCTCAATTTTGTTAACCTAGGATTGATCAAAATTACAAAAAGTGGCTTTTTGCGATTTTGGCCACTCAAACTTATATTTTTTCATTGTTTGTACGAATATATCTTAATAAAATAAACTTCTTCGAGACAATTAAGGAAAAATTTTTTTTCTCATTTTTATTTTATTTTTTAAATCCCAGTTTTCAAGCACTAAACGAATCCTAAGATGATTGTTCTGGAAATGGTATTATAACCTATGGTGAAATTTAAAACCGTTATAACGCTAAAGACCAAAATATTTTTTTATTTTTAACCCTTAAAACATTTTCGGATTTTTTTCTTTCACTGTATATCTATTATGAGGCCTATTACAAGACCATAATGGCTGATAATATCCAGGAAGCCCCGTAATAGATATAACTTCAGTTAAAACAAGCCACACCGATTTCAATAAACGAAAAATTAAATATCACTTCAAGATCACCAGATCAGCCAGTCGATACAACCCCCTCAAATACCCGTTTATGAAATCAAAGTCGTGGGTGAAAAACATAAACTTAAAATAAATGACTCAGAAAAACATTCTTCTATCAAATATTTATAATTCCAGCGACGACATTCTGGTCTTTTCGAGAATCTGCTATGAGAATCTAGTATGCGGAGGAACTTTTACGTTTAATAATTGCCCCCATTGTTAACGAGTGACGTTAATAGATTAACGTCACGTAAACTAGATCCTGTGATCTATTTAACGCTTCTGTTACGATGTTTATTTGTTTTAGTATGTCATTAAAATCATACGACGAATTTAAAACTAATTATTCGCTTAAGTTAAAATTAAACTTGGTAGAGGTGGTAATATTCATTGTGAATTCAAATGAGCAAGCCTTTATTCAAATTAGAAACCGTTACTTCAGGTGATCATTTGGGTAAAATTTTCATAAAAATTGATTTACCACAGGATTTCTTCAAAAACACACCGTTCAGGCGATATTTTTTTTGATAAGCCAAAAACGTAAATCAGTTGCATCGAATGTTCTCGGAGATGGCTCATCCGAATCCAGAAATTCAATTTGTACAAGCAGCCAATGAGTTGATACCTGGTGACGCGGATCTTATTATTTTGGAAAGGCACCGCGGTGGACCGGCGTAATAACCGGTCAAATCTTAAAATACGTGTTTCTCGAGAACCTTAGGGAGGGTATGTGTTCGATTTTTTTTACAAATGTCTTGGGGGTCAAATTTTGTAATATGACACCAATGGGGTCAAATCTCAAAATGACTCATATTGGGTCATATTACACATTAATAGAAAGATAATTTCAAAAATATTTGATGTAATATGACCCCATTAGAGACAAAACAATAGTTTTTTTTATTTTAGAACAGTTATCGCCAATTTCTCGAAATCTGGACTATATTTACCATTGATTTTTCACCAAATGTCTTAAAATAATTTGGCGAAAACTTTGAGGGGTCAAATTTTGACACCATATGGGTCAAATCTCAAAATGGCTCATATCTAGCACTTTCACCATTCGATTTCCGGCCAAAATCGACCAGTGAGGGTTGATTTTTCAAATATAGGGGTTAATGTGGAATTTTATCGCGCGTTTTTGTGGTGAGCATAAAATTTTTCGAAAATTTGCGTTTTTCGGTCAAAATCGATTTTTTAGGCTGAAAAAAAGGTTTTTTGGCTATAAAACAATCTCATAACTCCAATTTGTTTTCGTGAAAAGATCTTTAAGTTTCTCATTTGATGATTGCAATAAGCCACTCTGGCTGTATGAAATAAAAAAATTTTGTGGAAAATTTGGTTGGAAAAAATTTTGAAATTTTTTTTGTGAGCGTTTCAAGCAATTAAAAAATCCGAAAAAATTTTTTTTTCGGAAATTTTTTTCAAATTTTATAATCGCTTAAGGGAGTGGGTGTCGCAAATTTGAGCCTCTTCCAAGGTCATTTCCCGTCAAACTAGCAAAGGTGATATTCCAAAAACATTTGTTACTAACAGAACCAAC